>JAEQBH010003957.1:0-225470 GCA_016808115.1 Tetrastigma voinierianum
AGGAAGAAAGCAAAAATATGTGGAAGGCGACACTCTCTAGGCTTTTCTGGGCAATCTGGAAGGAACGAAATAGGGTGGTCTTCAATAATGACAATTTTTCTCTAGTACTCTTAGACTCTATGTTTTTGAGGGTGGTTGGTATTTGTTCCTTTGCCTTTTTTGTTTTCTTTTCTTTGTATACATCTCACTGGCTCGCCCTATTTTGTCAATATATTGTTCAGTTTACTTATCAAAAAAAAGAAAGACATTGACCTTTGTTAATGCTTTGAGCTGAAGTTGAAAGGAATATAAGAAGGGAATTTATTTATTTTTCTCTTGAACAATTTCAACTCCAATGTTTTATCCAATTATATGTTTATGTTTATAAAACAAAGTTAAATGAACATGACCACCTTTGAATATACCGATGTGGAATGTGTTATGTAGGTCATTTTGAGAACGTATCCTTGCCTTTGAGGCCTGACTCAAGTAATAAAGGGATGGGATGGGGTTATGGGAGGTTCCGTGTTTGAGTCCCACGCGACAAAGAGTTAAAAACATTTACTTAATAAAAATTTAAAAAAAAATATTTACCAAAATGTTCAGGATTTTTTCTATTGCTTTTCCCCTTCATCAAGACATCTAATCCTATTGATCTAATAATGTCTATGTCTAGGTACATCAATGAGTTGATTGAATGTCTCTTCCTTGCTATAAAAGATGGTAGTTCTAAAGACTTAGTTGATAGTCGTGGCTATTCAAGACTATGGGTCGCTTAATTATGATAATTTTTGTCAAAGTGTAGTTCGAAATGGTGAATCTACCTCAAGAAAGTATGCAGCCTCCTATAATGGAGGGACTGAGTTGGATGATTCAGGGGATCATGAAGAGACTACGCAGCCACGGCCTGCTAACTGGGCACGCTTACTAGATGCTGCAACCCAAAAACGAACAAAAGTTCTCATGCCTGAGAATCTTGAAAACATGTGGACTAAAGGAAGAAATTATAAATCTAAAACTCGCAAGAATGTTAAGGCAGCATCATTTATGATATCATTATAGCTTCTTTTTTTTCTCAGACGATAGAATGATGGAAACACATTCTTTTGGTTATTGTTTGATTCTACTTTATTCTCAATATTATTCCTCCCGCTGCTTATGCCCTCAATTTTGAGCCCGGGAGAGATTTGAGTTAAACTTATTTTGCTTGAGTCTCTATGGGTGAATGTGATGATGATTTAGTGTAAACAAATGTGGTTTCTAGTGAGTTTTATATGAAGCTATTTTCTTATCTCAGCCAGAGGTTAAGTGTGAAGAGTCGAGGGTCGCCTTCACGGCTTTTGGAACCTCCACAGAGCATGGTTTTTTTGTTAATAAAACCAAAGGCATTATAGCTCGCCTGCTGAAAAGAAACTCAAGCAAATCCGGAAGAAATGGCTTGATCTTGCTTTATGTTAACATATTAACACTAGACATGCTCTCAGAATGTTTAAGGGAGAATGGAAATGGGCACCACTGCGAGGCCTTTTCTATTCATGTTTTTGGTTAATTAAAATTTAATGTTTTATTATATTAATAGTTAATTCTTTCATTATTAAATTTATAAATTCAATGTGATGTGTCATTGAAAGGTGGATGATTTCATCCGACTATGGGAGGAGATGTCCCAACTACAGGAGGGGTCGTCCAAACCTCGTCCAGTTGATGACAATGAAATTTTTGTTAAAAATGTCGGGGAGTGAAGAAATCGAGACTATATGGTATTGGCTCTGAAATATCAACATATGTAGCATTGCTCTTTAAAGGGCACTTCAATTCGCGACAGTCATAAATATGAGTTGCAGAATCAATTGCACCAGGGTAGAAGAAAATAAGCTGTTACGTGATCAGTTTAAGGATTTGTAGGACCAGCACCAAAAAATACAAGAGCAAAACCAAAAAATTAGGAGGAGATGCATAGACAAATGCAAGAGATGCAAAAACAGATGTAGGTGCAGATGAAATCACGCTGGTCGCTTACTCTGCATTCTAATAACCTGACTCCGCGACAACGATCAAAGAAATCTATATTCGGCGACTAATATTACCATTTTGTTATTTAAGAATACTATTGATTTTATAATTAATTAAAAGTATTGTGTATTTCAACTTATTTGCCGATATATATTCATTTAACTATTCAACTACATCTTAATGATTTCATATAATTGGCTTGAATGACAAGAAGATCGGTATGAAAAGTTAAGACATGTCAGAAAAATTTTTTAGTATATATAGACAGAATAGAAACAAAATTTTCCGTCTCTGATTAGAAATAGGGACGGAATTTTTCCGTCTTAGATTTGAGACGGCTATAGAGACGAAAAATTTCAGTCTCTAATCAGAGATGGAATCAATCCGTCTCTGATCAAAGACGGAATTTGAGACCGAAAATTCCGTGTGTGATTAGAGAGACTGATTATTCTCGTCTTCGACAGAGACTCCGACAAACTGGCTCTAATTTAGAGACTAAACCCGTCTCTAATCCGTCTCATTAATTAGAGACTAAAACCTCGTTTTAACTGCCTCGATTAGAGACGCAAACTTTCCGCTTCTAATCGACCAGAGAATCACATACCAGCGTTTTTAAGACCAAAAATTCCGTCTCTAATCCGTCTGGAATTCCGTTTCTAGACGGATTAGAGACGGAATTGTCCGTCTCTAAATGAAGCTTTTTTTTGTAGTGTTTAACTCATCCACTAACCATAGTTAAGTTAACTAATTTATGATAAATATCAAAATTTATGGAAAGCCTCTACAGTCCATTTTTAATCAATGATCACTAAGCTTATGACACCATTCTATTGGTTCTTTCTTTGCTTACTTAGATTAGGCTTACTCATTAAATGACTTAAATGCCCTCCTTGAAAATAATACCCCTATACCGATAATAATTCCAAAAATATTCCATGATCGTCCAATCATAAAATTGACCATGGAATACTCTAATTAAACTTATTTCCTATCATGAACATGCTTAAGAAAAAAAATCTGGGGTTACAAGGAATATTTTGAAAACTATTTCGTAAAAAGAGCATTTTCGTCATAAATCCTCGGACGCTTCAAAAACCCCTTAAACGAATTCCGTTTTAATCCGTTTCAGTTTCTTTAGACTCAATACATTATTCTGAACATTTTCAATTTTTTGGGCTTGTTTTTCGAAAATTACTATTCATTTGACCGTTTCTAGTCAAATACATAACTTATCGAAAATGAAATTACTATTCATGGAAACAGTAAATTCAAGGTCTTACAACAAATATCAACCGGTGATAGCTGACCTGTAAAACGATTGTGGAAATTTGAAGATTTCGTTCATAGATAAGATTGTCGATTGCGTGTTTGAAATGAACAAGTAAGGACCTTCGTAGATCATCGATTCAACACACAAAGGAGTATTTTGGAGGAGTCAAGCATAAAAAGTACCTAAGTGTGTACGCCTAGTCCTCGACATGAAAGATGTTTTCTCCAATATAGATGGAGTGATTGGGCATTCAGGAGTCTAAATGCGTATGGGAAATAAGAGGAGCTTATTTCTATGTTTCTCTATATGAGATAGTTAGGAAAAGAAGACTGTGAGAAAAGGAGAGCTTTGTCTCACTTAAGACCCATGTAATCTAGACCGATATATAAATAAATACCTACATTTTTGGCCAAATTTCAAGAACGTAGGCAATTGTCGAACTACAACTAATCGTTTCCTCTGTGTGAGTTTGTGCATATGTTTTTCAAATTACATTACTTCAACAGATCTATTATAAATTAACGCAACATGTTGAATAACATAATAGAGTCGGGTGCAACACTTATGACAATGTTGCACCATTTGGTGCAACATATCTTGAATCACTATCATAACAAACAATCTTTATTTTTTTCAGTATATTTATGCTATGTTTGGTTCTTACAAGATTAACATTTGAGGGAAAACGTTAGAGAAAGAAAACATAAATGAAAAGTAGAAGAAAAGGAAAATAAAAGAAAATAAAATTAATGTTAACTTCAATATATTATTTTTATTTACTACTTTAAACTCATTTTATTTATTTTAATTCATTAATATAAAGATTAAATAATTTAAGAATATGCAAGTTTTCAAGTAAATTTATTTATATTTGATTTTTTGAGAGCTTTTACTATGCCACCAAACATTAAAAAAAAAAAAACCATTTTCTTTACTATTTTTTCCTTCTTTACTACTTTCTAGAAACCAAACACAACCTTAGATATATGACCATTTATATATATATATATATATATATGCATATCTTTTTGATAGAAAATTTATATTTTGTGATCTTTTTCTTGTTTATATGATCTCTTCAGATTTTGTAAAGGTTCCGCATTAAAAATCCAAGATTCAAGGATTTTGCATCATCTCGCTCTTTAATATTGAACAAAAAGTTAAAATAAATTTTATTAAAAGAAATTAATGCATACTCTACAACATATTTTGTTCCCTACAATGTATAAACTTTTAACATGCTATAGCATAATCAATAAAGATAGAGATTTTTTTCATATATATAAGTATAACCAAATAGAATTCAAGGGCAAGGTTGATGGATTATGTTTGTGTTAAAAAGGAATTAAAAAAATTATATTGAAAGAAAGTTAATAAAATTCACTTTAGGTGTTTCATAATCATTTTTATGTTTGTTTATTTATTTCTAATTGTTTTACTGCCACTTATGTTTAGAAAATGATTAAAAAGGAAAATTATAAAGAGGAGTTTATCAATATGATTCTAATTAAAAAATGTTTATGAGGAATGAAAGCAAATTATTTTTATTTAGACACTCCCTATTAGGTGTTTATGAGGAAGAGTTTTGTTCTAAATGATTTTTTGGTAGCAATAAAAGAACAGATTTTTTTAAATAATATACAACATAGTAGTCAAAACACACTTGAGATAATGAATGAATAAGAAAAGAGTATAGCATTTAGTCTATAGCGTACAGTGAATTAAGTTCATATACAAATAATTATAATTTAGTAACATTTAAATTAAAATTAAAGTCCAGCAAGTATTTTTAAAATAAAATTTTGACAATCAATTCGTAAAATACATCATGGAATTGGCTAGTAAAAGGTTTTTTTTTCCCGATTTGGCTAATAAAATGTTTTTTTTTTTTTGAGGAAAAGAAAATTTTGAAAATAATATGATAATAAAATAAAGAGTATAACATTAAGTCCATCTACTATATTCTATTAATAAACATAATGCTAAGATGTTATCCACTTTTTTCTTTCATAAATACCCTGTCAATTTAATAAATTACCTTCAATATTTAATAATATCACATATTCCCCATAATATTAACATAAAATTATTATGAAGAAATATGATATTAGCCAATTCCATGATGTATTATACGAAGTGATTGTCAAATTCTTATTTTAAAATATATGCTAGTTTACTTCTTTAATTTAAATATTTATAATTATGAATATTTTATAATCTTTAATTACTATTTTCTTGCATAAATCCAAACATTTATATATAAATTTTTTATTTCCTCATTCATTATCATCTCAAGAATATTAAGATAACTTTAGTGCGGTAAATTAAAATAATTTGTTTCTTTTTTAGTTAATGTCATTAAAAACGCTATTTTTAGAATCTTTCTCTTTAAAAACAAAGACTGTAATAGGTATTATTTTTAGATGAGTTAACTTGCATTTGGTTTCCCATTCCATAAATTTTTTTTTTATTTAAATAGAATCATATTGATAAACCATACATAATTTTCCTTAAAAACTTCCACTAACTCCTTAAAAATTATTATTCATTTACTACTGAATCCCATATATAATCAACAAAACTCAATCACTGGGTTTTATTAATCCTTATCTTTTTTAGATAGTGCAATAAATGCCTGTTTGTAAGTCCATTTTGCCTTGAACCATGAATCCTAAGATACTCTTGACATTTACTATGGTACCTCTGAAGGAATCATACAATGGTTGTAAGAATTCGATAGTTAAATACATGAAGATAGATATATTTTCTACCAACACATTAACCCGTAGAGTGCAAAAATCTCTTCAGAACTATATCCTCCAAACCATTTTCACGATAGACTGCCCATATGCCAGGTACACCATCGCCAGCAACATCCAAAGACTGAACCCGAATTTGCCTTCGTATGTTTATAGACCGAGGTTAGTAATCCTAAAATCTCTGAGGCGCAAAAGGTGATGATATCGCTAACCTTAATCCTCCAGCAGTTTGATAATTTGTAATCAATAATCTAGCCCTTCTGTATTCAATAAATCCAAATAATATTCGTCATCTAATGGTAATAACAAAGATCTCCAGCCTCATTACTTCAATTATGTTCATCAATTTTACTGAGATCCTCTCTGAGTATAACTAACAATCTCCCACTTTCTGTAAGCAAGTCCGGGATCGTAATCTTATCCTGGGAAGGTCGTACTAAAAAAACCCGTATGAAATCCAAAATGAGAATGTTTTATATCATGTATTTTCCTCTTGTAAAATATCACAATATTTGATAATTTTTCTTCTCGTAAATCAACTAATATTTATTCTCGGTTTATCGGCTTTCAATGGATCTGCATTTGTGATCTAATAGACTTTAATATTCCAGTGCATCAAAACATGTCAAGAGGATATCAAGAGTAAATTTACTTTGTATATTTCATAAATACTTGATAATCAAATATTTGGGACTTAAATACTTCGTGAGACGGTCGTTGTAAAATAGGCCTCACTTATTGATAACTCAAAGAACCAACTTAATTATCTATTTCATAATATACTTAGGATTAAGAAAATAACATATCTAATATCGCCTCGAGATTTAATTCCTTTCTCACAAATTTATCTCAGATTAAATCTCTTCCGATCCTCTCAAAATGACTATAATTCATTCCAATATTTTATAATAAATCCAAGATCGATCATTTCATAAAATATCGTACTTAAACATAATTTCAACTTTATTTAATAATCGCAGATAATTTTTATTAATTATGAGAACTCGTGATCATGTCTTCAATGGACGTGATTCCATATGATCATATACTACATAATTAATCCGACCTTTATGCGCAAATATAATGTGCAAAAACTTCATATTATTATATCGAAAAATGAAATTACAACTGCTGGGTTTCGAGCACAAATGTAACCAACTCCCACTCACTCTAAAGTAAGCCTGACCCTCTGCACCCATACAATTTACATGTTTCGCCAAACACGCTCAGGAAGAGACTTAGTAAAAGGGTCTCACAGGTTCTCCTCGATGCTATTTTAAACTACCGGATCTCCTCTATCAATGAAATCACAAATCAAGCGGTATTTCTTTTCTTAATACGTGGTTTCGCCAGGAGACCTTAGTTCTTTCGATCTGTTATTTCCCAATCGTTATCATAGCGGTAATGGGCCGATTCCTCGCACTTGGTATCACGTGAAGATCCAAAAGGAATTTCTAAGCCATACAACTTCTTTTGCAACTGGAAGGCAAACACATATTCGGGGCCTTCAAATATGGAGTCAAAGAACACAAGTCCGTTTAACACTCCTCCAACAAATGGCTTCCCATTTAGGTAAACACATATCCCGATGCCGATTTACTTGAGTCAATATCCTTGAAAATCTCGAGTCCGTATAACCAAGTGTTTTATTGACTCCCACCGAATACACCAACATATAATCCTCGTTTCCTTTAAATACTTGAGTATATACTTCACCGTCGTCTGGGGTTGTTCCCACTCCGATCCGACAGCACCCGCTTACTACTCCCATCGTACAGCGTATATCCGGGCTTGGTATTGATAGCATAGCATACATGACTACCAACAGTCACATAAGGTTTTACTCATGAGTTCTTTCTCTTCAGAGTTTTTGTGATCAAGCCCCTAGAAAGATGAATTCCATGTCCGAAGGGTAGAAGTCCCCTTTGAATTTTCCATGCCAAACCCGGTCACTATTTTATCAATGTAGGAGGCTTGGGATAAAGCTAACACCTTATTCCTTCCTGGCCTTGTAAAGTTTGATTCCTGTGAATATAGTTAGCTTCACCCAAGTCCTTCATCAAACTGCTTCAGTAACCTTTACGTCCGACAACACTTTTCACACTGTTTCAATTAATGTAATGTCATCTACATAAAGTACCAAAAAGACGCCACTATTCCTGAATTTTTGAGACACACATGGTTCATCGTGACTTTTTCAAATCCATATAATTTGGTACAACTGATCAAGTCCCCATGTTCCATGACCGATGTCGCTAAGCCCATAACAAAATTACAATCTCAACCATGCCTTGACTACAAGAACCTTTCTTGTCGTATAGATATCCTCTTCCAGCTCTCCATTTAGAAAAGCTGTTTTGACATCCATTTGCCAAATCTAGTAATCGAGAGCTGCTACTACAGCTAAGAGAATCCGGACATATTTAAGCATGGCTATCAAGTAAAAGTTTCATCAAACAGGCCCTTTTGGGTGTAACTCTTGCCACTCAATCTAGCTTTAGGTTTCTGAACCTTTCCTATCCGGTCCTCTTTCGTAGATCCACTTACACCCAATTGGTTTTACCCTTAGGTGCTTCTACAAGAGACCAAACTCCAGTTAGGAACCCATAGATTCCATCTCACTAGCCCAATGCCTTTTTCCACTCTTGCACATCAACATCCTCCAATGCCTCTTATGTAGTTGGGCTTACCAGATTATCTCAAAATGCATTTGATAAGTCTCTCCTAATAAGGTATGCACCTTGGTGTGTTTACGATCAGTCTCCCACTACGAGTTTGTCGCATTGGTCATAAAGATGTACAGAAGGACCAAGCTCATGTTCAGGATTTTACCACCCTTCTATTATGTTCTTGTTCTTGGAGTTTCTTGAATTTGGTCCCTGAGTCAGTTTCTGTGTTTGTTCACCTTCGGTACATTTTGTACATTTTCCCTCTTTGAACAAGAATGTGAAAACAGGTGGAAAATGGGGAGCTCAGGGTGGATCTCAACCGGTGCTTTCAAGAACCACTTACCTTAGGTTTGTAATTGTTCATATAACTCTTCTAAGAAAGTGCACATGATACCCCATCCCTCTTTTCCTTTTGATTATAGAATATTCCACCTCTCAAGCCTCAGGTAGCCACAACAGACATACATTTCTCGTCTCGAGATTCCAACTTTTGTTGTTCAGATTCAAGACGTAGGCCGGAGCACCCCAAATCCTAATATGGTCTGGAGCCGGGCTTGCGCCCTTTCCATAATTCTCGTGGGTGTCTTTGAAATGCATTTAGACTTTAACTAAATTTAGTATGTATGCAGCTTGTTTCTAAGGCATATCCCGTGAATCCATTCAGTAATGATGAATAATCGAGCACGACCTCACCATATCTAAAAGGGTTCTATTTTTCGTGAGACTCCATTTGTCGAGGCTGCCCAGAGTATGATAATTGAGATATTATCCCCTTGAGCCAGCGGTAAGGACTTGCTTCTCTTAGTATTCAACACTTCTGTCAAGTACCTAAGTCGCTTTGATATATCACCAAATTGCTTTTTTGCCTCATCCTTATACTCTCAAAATTTATCAAAAGCTTCAGACTTATGGCGCATTAGGTAAACATAACCATATCTCGAGTAGTCATTAGTAAATGTGATGAATACTGATACCGCTAAGCTAACGCCTATTGGTCCACATACATCAGCAAATGCCATCCCACCGTATAAGCAGACACTTCCTTTCGCCTCAAGGGCCTCTTTATCATTTTACCTTCTAAACATGATTCACATACTGGTATAGCTCAAAGACATCAAGGACATTCAATTCACTTTAACCAAACCATGAATTCTACTAGAATTAATATGACCCAATCTGTGAATGCCACATATAAAGCCATTTGAAACCTTCCTTTTCTTTAGATAAAGGAAATTGCTCATCATCAGTATTCAGCATTAATACTATAGGACATAGTTAAAAATATAAACCCATTATCATCAACTGAATAAATAAAAGCTGCAGTTACTCTTTTATTGAAACTGAGGAATTAAACTGGATCAAGTAACATGGTCTAACTAAATAACTAATGTAATGTTAAAATTGCTCTAAAATCCCGAACAAATAAACAAATTGATAAACATAAAGTCTTATTATTAAACATAAATCTACTCATTCACCACATTACGACATATTCCCGCTTTCCCAACTTCAAGCTTCTTTGTCCTTATCATGGGTCAGCTGGTTTGAACCATCGCGAAGAGTAACAAGCATTATTATGTACTTTAATCAATGATCCATTTATCATTGTAATTCTCCACTAAACAAGCCTCAACATTTGTACTACCCATACCAGTTTTGGTAATCCTTCTTCCAAGACTTTCTATTCAAGACTCAGCTTTTAATTTGCCTTTCAGCTTCTTCATTGCGCTTGGTTTGAAAGTCGGACTGCTTTCCTCTCGCTTTTGTTCTTCTTCATTTCAGTTTTTAGGGTTTTGAAGAACTTTCAGCATGATAAGCACTTCCTCGTCTACACGAGAGATCTTTTCACACTTCATCGGCATAAGTTCAATAAGAATAAGCTTCATTGAAACAATATTAGATCAAATCTTGAACCCACAAAGCTTATTGGCAGAGATTCTAGATCAAGTCAATCTTCATCTCTCGATCCAAATTTTTAGCCCCCCATCACCTCCAAGTAGCGATCGATGTGCCCTATCGTTTGCATTAACGGTCCCGCATTTCCTCCGGGCCATATCGAGTGTTCATTATGCCCCCGGCGGTTGTCAGTGACGCATTTAGCAGAAACATCCATCTGTGAGTCCGAATTATTTCTAATACACTCTCCAGATCATTAATTTGCTTTCGCAGATGTTCTGCAACGCTTAGCAAGAATATAACAATGGAGTCAAGTCAGATTTGCTCAAGGTTAACTGGGCAGTTCGTTTAGTTTCTCTCAAGCATTAGCAGTGGCTCCGGGTTTCGAGTTATTAATAATTTATTTTCAAAATCAAGGACAATGAAAAGATTGGTTTTCCAGGTCGTAGTTATTTCCATCCAATGGCTTTCACCCAAAATTGTAGCTGTGAGGATTAAAAACGCCATTTTCTGAAATTTAAAAACCACATATATTAACATCGTAATCCACACAACAAACATACAAATAAGCGTAGATCCTTGTGTAAACTACTTAGTTACAATGTTTATTGCAACAATAATTTAGTTTCATTACAAATACTTACGCTGGGTAAAGACATTTGTAATAAACTAAACTTGAACATGGTATGTCTAGTGTCCTACTGCTAGCTCTCAGAAAGGTGAGGTCCAGACTTTAGCAAACCCTACCTCCGTAGACAAAGCCTTCCTAGATAACACTAACACACACCATTCAAAATTGATTTCAAAAAACAACCATTGTTTCAATATTCTTTTCGGGCCTTTAATAACATCGACAGAGGCCTCGTCGAGGGTTATTAATATTATTAAAATTGAATGTACACCATTAATTTTAATTTCAAAATTATCTTTAATATCTAAGCATTGTCGACGTTAATACACAATCTTATTAAAAATTTGGAAATTTTATTTGATCTAAATCCAATAAAATCCTAGCCATGCTTATCCATTGGGGTATCACATAACCATTTTATTATTGGACCCTTAATGGAGCCCGCAAGTTTCGAATTAATTAAATTAATTTTTAACCTTCACCCATTCAATATTTTTATTATTAATTAATTAGGGTTTTCCATGGTATAATATTATCTAGATAAAACAAATATTATTATGCACATGTATGTATCAAATGATGCAATTATATGGCACCACCTACTTAAAATGGCATGTTAAGTACATATCACATGTGTTATATCCATATAATTTAAAACAATTATAAATATAGACAATTAATAGGTCTCTTAATCCATGGTTTCTAGAAAAGAAATTGTAAGCCCAATAGGGCCAATAAGAAGCCCAACTTGGATATTTAGCCCGTACTTCTTCTTTCTTCGTGTCTTGTAAGTCCATGGGTGCGAGCTGTTAGAATTGGCTTTAGGCTTTTCGGCCCAAAAACACAAAACCCCAATATGTCCCCTAATGAATCAAGACCAAAACGACCGCCAACCGCCACACAAAACTCCTGACAAGCCACGAAATTTTGATGGTGGAGTGCAGAGACTGCCCGAGGAACCACCCTACCAAAATCAGCCCATTTGACAACGCATCACTTTTTTACATTTTTTTTTTATAATAAACTGAATTTACATATAAAAAAATTGTGAAAATAACAATAAATAAATCAAGGAGGAAACCTAATCTTATGATTAGCCTTGTTACATCCCAAAAAAATATATACAAAATCTACCATGGATTAAGGCTAAAACTAAATCATTCATTCATAATACAAAATTATAAATAACATAAATAATATAATCCTAGGTGCCATATATCTAATATACATCATATATACATGAGAAATAAAATTATGGATTCAATCTATCACACAATCGATTCAACCGCTCGATACTAATCAAGGAACTCTGTACAAATGGCCGAATCGCACAGCTTAAATACACGATGATAGATATATTTTCATCACCCATTACTAACCCGTAGTGCGTAAAAAATCTCTTCAGAACTACAGGACCTTCCAAGCTATTCTCTACGTGACAGATCTACGTGTGGGCGCACCTGATCACAAAAGAAACTAGATCTGAAAAACACTCTAAACCCTTTTGGTTTCTGTTTCTCTCTCAAGGTGTTTTTATGCACTGAGGCTAGTAAAACTTATAAACCCTGGAGGCTAGTAAGTGAGGTATTATAGACTGCTAACCCTAACCTCCTGTGGTCTATAACACCTTGGGCTTATAATTGGGCCTCACAAATGGGCCTCTTGTATCTTTAATAATCGCAAATGGGCTCCACATCTAATGAGCTAGCTTGGGGATCCTATGGCCCATTATCAATTAAGGCTCTTGATCAACGGTCTAGATTGCTTCTGGAGCATAAATCCAACAACCCCACCCATGGCCTTCCTGTTAAAAAAAATATTTTAAACTAGGCAGAAAACTCTAACACATTTGTAGTGTTAAATGAGCATGAATACAGGCATTACACCTATCCATCATCATTTTTTCCTTTGAAGAAAAGACTTATGTGGAGGGCCAAATCCTCTGCCAGCCACCGTCAACTCGTTCAATGTTAGCATTTACTAATCAATCATCTCACCGTGGCATTCCACAAGCCATTGGAGTTTGGTCTCATCTTGTTAATTACATTCGTCGAACAAATTACTGTGGAATTCAAAGAGATTAAATTCTTCTAAATTAAATATTTTGAGCTTAGCGCCTGTCAGAATTAGTGGCCATGTTCCCGCGAGATTTTCAATATGTCCTCATTGCAAGAAATTGATTTCACTAATAATAGCCTTTCGGGAGTCTTCCAATGGATATCCTGTAACACTCTCCCCCGATCTCCAAGCGCCTATCTTACTTCCGAATAATCTCAAAGGGTCAGCTTCTACAACTCTATTCTTATGTGGAGAGTCTATCACTATCACTATCAACTGACATTCATAGTACGAAGAGAATTCGAAACTTATCAAAGCTTGAAAATATCTATCTAAACGACAATGGCCTCATAGGTACCATTCCAATTGCACTGCTTTCTATGTTTTGGTAATTTAAAGGCCTTAAAACTTCTCGAAGGTAATCAGGACAAGTATTAAAGCTATTTTTAACATTTAATTCATGACTCTGAGTTGGTGCAAAATCACCTTTCAGGCAATCTCCCATCAAGTATTGGCACTTGGCTCGAGGATCTTGAAGAGCTTTTTATAGAATACAATGAATTTAACGGAACAATTCCATTGTCCATTTCAAATATGTCAAAACTCATCACGTTAGACATATTGGCAAACTTCTTCATCGGCAATGTGCCAAAAGATCTCAGTAACCTGAGAAAGCTTGAATTTCTCAACATTGCAATCAATCACTCAATGATAAATACTTAGCCTCGAGGTCAGCTCTTACTTTGACAAATTGCATGTCTTTGAGAACCTTGTCTGGTGAGCTATAACCTCTTTGAAAAGCACTCAGAGCCCGCTAGGGAATCTTCCTAGCTCTGGAAAAATTTATACATCAACTTGCCAATTCAGAGGAACTATTCCCACAGAATTGGTAATTCAACCAATTTGATATTGTTGGTTTTAATGCTAATCACTTAATGTATCGATTCCTACTACATTAGGACGGCTAAAAAGCCCGTGTATTGGACATTGCTGGAAAGAGAATTTATGATCCATCCCAAACTATATGTATATTAAGAATTTATATTTGATTTTGAGTTCTAATAAACTATCTCGGTCAATTCCAAGGTGTTTTCAATATCTTCCATGCTACGAGAGCTATATCTCGACTCCAACAAGAATGATAACATTCCTCCCGTTTGTGCAACTTCAGCGTTTGTTGGTTCTTAACTTGTCTTCAAATTTCCTAACTGGTAATCTACCTCCAGAAGTTGGAAACATGAAATCCATTATAAAGTACATTCCAAGAACAATGGGACAACTGCAAAATTTGATTAAGCTCTCGTTGTCCCAGAACATACTACAGGGGCCAAACCGGTTGGAATCCTTGGATCTATCCCATAACAACTTATTCGGAATCATTCCAATTTCATTAGAGGCCCTTATTTATCTCAGGTATCTAAATGCTTATTTCAATAAACTACGAGGAGAAATCTAAACGAGGACCTTTCTTAAATTTCCTCGTCAATCCTTCATCTTCAATGAAGCCTTGTGTAGAGCACCTCATTTTCAGGTCATAGCATGCCATAAAAACACTCCTAGTCCATCATGGAAGACAAAGGCATTTATCTTCATACCATTTTTTTCCTTTCTTTTATACTTCCAAGTACCGAACATAATCTAATTTTTCTTTGCGAGCATATTTTTTCCTGTTATCTCAGCATAATAATATATAGATTCATATCAAGGTATCAATCTTGATTAATATCCTGATAGATGCAGTTCTAATGATATATATGTGTTAAAGCTTGTTGTGTCCTCAAGATTTAGCATATATATGGATTTCTCGCTCTCGTCTTGATAGTTCATATGAACCATGACTCTGGGTGCGGAAAATTACGAAAACCAATTACTTATAAGAAAATGAGCTTATAAAGTGGGCATATGTTATAATTCGTAACTAAAAATACATATAACCGTGTTTATTGGATTGAAGCGGCTAAAATTTTTTTGTTTCAACCTTTTAGCTGAAGAAATTAAGTTCTATAACCCGGAAAAAAATCCGCCATCAGAGATAATCTAATGCATAATGTGCTCGACAAAACCGCGACCGTACATGCATGCCAATATAGGCTTGCACTTTCCCCCTCTTCCGCTCATCACTCCATCTCCCACACCGGTGAAAAGGATCGGCTAGTGGAAGCAGTATGGACCTCACCATCTCGACCGCTCTTTTTCTCCTCCCATTCGCTTCCACCCGTCTTGCCACTGGGATCTTTTTTGAGTTCTCAAAAGGATTAGAGACACACTATTCACGCTTTTGTCACCTGCCTTTTCGTGCTCTCCTTTCAATATCTCACTCTAAGGTCATTTCTTCATGGTTTTGAATCGATTCGCTTATTTCACCCCAATGAACCAAGAATGTAGAAGAACTTCCATCTAGCCTTCTTTTTGATCCCTGCTCAGATTTTATTTTTGAATTACTGATTTTGCAATGTGTCATCAAGAGTTTAATTTTGTTATCTACCTTTTTGCTAGATTTTGATCTGGATTTTGTTTTATTTTTGGATTTGGAAAAAAAAAAAAACTGAAGTTGTGTCTAGTATGTTTTAGGATATTTGATTCAATTGTAAAATTTTCTTGCTTCTAATTCCTTGCCCTTATCCAAATGGGTCTGCTTTTTCCCTCTGCAAAACTATACTATTGTGTTTCATTTTAAAGAGGTCACACCGCATTTCTTCAATTTCTTTTTTCCTTTTGTTCATAATTTATTTTCATCTGACAAGCTACACCAAATTTTTTTTTTTTTTTCACTGTCAGGGTCTCTGGCATCACTATAGTAAAGAAGAATGGTCAAGCATTGGTTTCTGATCCTCAAGATGATAGTGCTAAACCAAAATGAATGAATCAAAACACGGAGTTCGTAGAGATATAAATAGCATGGTATGATCACGATTAAGAACACCGGGATGACTCAAAAGTATTACTTAGTTCCCGTTTGAGTTACCCATTTACATTCAAAGTTGTTTACATTAAGAATATTCACCTAATACTAAATAGTGAGTTGATATAGAGTTGCTAAGGTACTCTTATATATCCATTGTGTCATGAGCTCCTTTATCCAATCAATGTAAAGGAATCCATCTTCAATAAAATAACAACTAGGTATTTGATATCCATGAGAGTCGCTTCCCTCTCGCCATTTCCTCTTACAATATTTTAGATGATAATGACTCTCAATCTACTTTTCCTATTAGACTCCAAATGTTGTATTGTTGTTTGTTGTCTTAAGGATATAATGGTTGGCACGATGTAGTGGAGTATATCATCGGGTTGTTTCAGAAATAACTTAACACTTGATTGATTCTAGATTGATACATTTGTGGTGGAGAAGATGATAAAGATGATCCGCCGAATGATGTCCATGTTCTGATCTAGATACAATGACTCAAGAGCAGAGGCAATGAAAGCATCTAATTTACTTTTATAAGCAGCCACCAACTTGCTTTAAGTGTTATGTTTCATTTTATGTTTTGATAGGTGGACACTTCCAAATCCGTGATTCACTCATAGCAGTCATAAGGCATGTGGAGCTATATGTCATTGCATTATTCTCAAGAAAGAGATTCACTTAGTACTTATCTCTCTGTTTTCATTTATACCCTTTGGGTCAAATGATGAGATTGAATTTGACGTGGTGTATGTGTATAGGTGATCAAATCTTGCATAGATTCTTCATCCTTCTCTTGTTTATTCGATGTTAATATATTTATCTCTGTTTCTGATATATATATAGGATATATATATATATATATATATATATATATATAGTCATTGGTTATATTTCCTATTCTTACTTGTCCTCGTTTATGTTAAGTAGCCGACTCCATCTCATAGTACAATGCAAATTTCAATTTTCTCGTCTAACAAACGCAGGATTTTGATCGAGCACCAGTTGATTTCAAATTTTCTTCGCACACAAAAGCCTGCGGCTATGTTTTCGTGATCTCCGAAGTTTAAGGTGTACTCTGCAATCTTTTTTTCCCTTCAATTAGTTGGACTTCAAGGTTATACACAAACGCTTGATGCCGAAAATGACAAGAAGATAAAGTTTTGAAACCGTTAATTTTTTTCACTAGTAGGACTCATGTCCGGATTCCGAAGCTTTGTTTTCTTGGAATTTTGGCAGCCACTTAAATTGAAATTACTATGCTCAATTGTATCTGTGATACATCTCAAGTTTACCTATGAAGTTTGGCAAATTACTAGTGACTGGTAGTGTTGTTCTTTGCTTTTCTGCTCGATGCTTCGGTTTCCTATGCGTCCAATAGTACATCATGCTAAATGCGGAAAGGAGATATATTTTTGAGTTCTGGGAAGTGAAAGACGAATTAGAATGTGACCATCTTAAAACTATAATGGATTCTCGTGGTTACAAGTCTAAGAATATTCTGTACTTTGATTGCTTGATTTTAATAAATTAAGTAGAAGAGTTCCTATTATTAAGAGTTCTATATTTTTAAGAGGACTTCTATTTTGTTAAGTTAAAGAATGTAAGAATAAGAAATTATACAATGTTCAACAAGAGCGATGAAAGGTAATAAAATTTTAATTTGTTCTGAAGGTTATGTCAGCAGCTCGAGTGAAACCTCAAAGCTTCTTGTTTATATGGAGAATCAAAGCTTGGATAAATGACTTCATGCTAAGAAGAAGGCAATATTGTCCTCCTCCTCCTCCTCCTCCTCAATGGAGGATTCAACAAGTGACTTTATTATCATTTCTTTGACTCAGCCAATGAGGCTGCAAATTGCCACTGAGTCGCCGAGGCTTGCAAGCATGCACCATGATTGCTCTCCTCCAATCATTCATCAAAATGTCAAGTCCAGCAACATCTTATTGGACTCCTAATTTAATATGAAAATTGTAGATTTTGGATTAGCCAAAATGCTATTAGCCAAGAAAGAAGACCCTGTAGAAACAATGACTGTGGTCGCAAGCACTTTCAGATATATCGTCTCAGAATTAAAATGACAAATGTATATATGCATATATAATTCCGTGACTTCAATTTTTAATTTCTTTTTCATAATGCATTTTGATGATATATATTAATGGGAAAAGTACTTATCAAGCAAAGAGCTGTTATTTCATTTTCATTTGAGACTCGTATATGCTTATGTATAGAGTTAATATGAAGATGCGATGTGTGCGCTGAGTAGTGCTTCTATAGTCGGGCACAGGGGAGAGAAGCTAATAGGGGAAACGTACATATGAACCTTTGCCTAATGGGCATGGCACCACTTTTAGACTATGTTTGGTTCCCTGAAAATAACATGAACATGAACATAATTAGCCACTGTAAATTCTTTTAGCTAGACTGAAGATTTAAAAGGCGTTTGTTTTTTAAATTTTTTATTGAAAATATTTTTCTTTTAGACTTTAAATTATTTGTTTTTTTTTTTGTTTACTTTTTATAACTTATTATAAAACTCTATGCGGACTGCTATTCATAAACATGAACATAGAATTTCAAGCCAGGAGGGTGAGAATGGAAATGACCATTCTTTTATTGCTGGGCCACAAATTCAAATAAACGGAAACATTGCTAGTTTATAAGAACCTGACGAATTTCCAAGGCTTTCCTCCCCATATGTCGTGCTTCCTCGAGGCTTCTTGGTCCTATCATTGGGATCCTACTCAGTGGAGCTCTACAATCCCCCTTCCCACGCTGCCTCCTTGATTGCCATTGCCCCCGCTCAACTTGAATGTTGAAATGTTCCGTACCCATTCAAGGAAAGCACACAAATTGAAGTGTATCTAGTGTTGCAAGCTAGCCAATCCCGCATCATTGTCCGGTATTACTCAACTTCAAGAAAGAGCCTAAATTTATAGTATAGATCCTTCCTAAATTTCTTTTTCTTAAGGAAATAGATTCACATAAAGTTTGTCAGAGTTCTTCACGCGTTTTAATGGGTTTTGAGTTTGCATCGGTTGAACTTTAAGTCTTACGTAATCCTATTTGTAAAATATTTTTGCTTGACTTCAAAGGAAATTAATCGAGGTTGAGAAATGTAAATGAGTTTTATTTTTATTGATTCTACAAACCAAAATAATGGTGAAATGATCCATCAAATTGAGATGAAGCCATCTTATTAAAGATGCCTTTCGAGAAAAGATCATAATTTACTATATTATAACTAAAGTGTTTAATCAATAATTCGATTAAAAGATCATTGGTAGCCTATTTTTTAAGACGAGCAATATGATGAAATAGAAAATGACATTTTTGTCAAAATAGATTATTTTAAAAAAAACATGAAAAATGTTAAATTGACAAATTTAGGGTGATTTGATGTTTTTTAACCAAATATTTTTTACTTATTATTATCTGCGATACCTGACTCAAGTGGAGGCCAGATTTGCTCGCCTGTAAAAATGACTAATACAACAATGCAAGAATATATATATAAAAAAAAATATTAATATAAATAATTTATATAAAATTCATTTTTTTAAAATTTGACAAACCTATATTTAAAAAAATAATAATATAATAAAATAGTCATGGAAATATGAACACTTTACAACACATTGAGATACTTCATATGAAGTCTTATCACTTCATAATTAATTAACATATTTAATTATATTATTAACAACATATAGCCAAGGTGTTTGGTGATTGAGCTCCAAAACAACCTATAGCCGTATCATCTCGACCGTGTCTAAATATGGTTAAATAGGATCACAATAAACGTGACTATTAAGTCTATTTAGTTGCCTAATTAAAACGATTGCGGCCATAAATCTTAAACATTTTGGGTGCTCATTTGTGATGCCCCAATTTTTTTCAACTTAGCCGACAACTGTCAACCCGCTAACTCATGGATACTCCAAAAGTTCTGATGTCACACTCACAAGTCTCATCTACAGACCTATTCTCGTATAATTTTCTAGAAATAACCCACCATTTCTTAAAAATTCACAAGAGTTTGATGTAAGCCAACTCTATACACTTTTTACATGCCAAAATATATTAAAACTAGATTATTTTAATATATTTACAAAATGCTTCAAGGCCATCACAACCTCATTTTCTTCGTACCTACTACCGAAGGAGCGCCCTTTTTCGTGGTACCGAGTGGGGATCTCACGACTAAAGAGAATGCCCAGTAGATGAATTCTCCTACCATGGCTACTCCCCACCTAAAATGCACATGCAATGGCACAACACAAACATCCACATTCCATACAATTTACAATTCACACATGGAATGACTTATATCATGCATGAGATGTTTTCATGCCCATATCCCGAGTCACTCATTAATTTCACACATGCCTACGCTTGGGTAGACAATCACACTTAGCGACTTAATGACCCTATATCGAGCCTTGCCTGGCCACCCACACCCAATGCTAGTGCCACTGCACCAATCCGGAAGTCAACCTAATTCCTATCACCCAACTAGAAGTCTAAGTGATAACCATGACCGTATGTTTTCTTTGTGGGCAACAGAACTTTTTGGCTTACACCGCAGGTCTCTTACACCCACACAGAACTTTTCGGATAGCACCACGGGTCTCTCACACCCATACAGGACCTTTCAGATATCACCGCGGGTCTCATACACCCAAATTCCAGGCTTTTCACATGAGGGGATTAACGGTCCTCTTCTTGCTTCGCCCAACAAACGTTAATTCTGTATTTTATGACTTAAACCATGAGTCATTTATTGGACGTCGTCCAAAACATGAGTTCATCACACGTTCACCACGAATGGTGAACAACCATACCATGCACCCACACCCAACTCGCCACGATGTTACCGTGCACATGAATGCAATGATGCCAATTCACATATCCAATTCCAATGGCTCACAAACAATTATATTTCATATAATTCAAACAATCATGTTAAGACATCAATTAGCATGCGTTAACATATCAATTTCTAAACACATTTCAAGCCATTCAATTCAAGCAATAACAACTTTATCCTCCACACATCATTCATGCTCCTCATGTCAAGCAACCACATACAAGCAATTTCACATGAACCATTTTGGTCCAACAAGCAATCCAAACTATTTTTACCAAATTCCAAATCAGTCCATCAGTCCGTGACGCCCCGCCCTCATCAAGCATCGTTTCACTTCGGGAATTGAGAATCCATGGCCATTTTCGGCCTCACACATCAGCAAAACCATTTCATGCTTTTTAGACAAGAACTAACTAAGTAGGAGAACACTCCCTACCTCTCTGAGTTGCCGAACTCCACAATACCGTACCTGTGCGTAGCTCTCGCAAAGGGGGATCAACTTTCGCTTTTGTCTCGCCAGATTCAACTGACCGATCATTGAAATCTATAGAGAGTAGCGTAGAGCCTCTCTAAACTTCCTCTTCCTTTCTTTCCTCTTTATTTTCTCTCTATTTTCTCTCCTTTTCTTCCCAAACCAGTTGGGAGAAGATAAAGGTCAAGGAGATGTCATCTCACTCGGCCTACACGTCACACTCTTAATGGCCCTGAGGATTACATCTTATCCTCTTATCCATCTACCATGGATCTCCCTCCAGTGACATGATGCCACATGTCACCTATGGCCCACACTTGAACTCACAGTTTGACTCATCTCACACTTGACACGTGGCACACTATGAGCCACTCATCACATGCCAAGTGTTCAGACTACTTTACGCTGCAAATGTGAAATTTAATCGCCTCGACCACGAAATTTGATGTGGTAGCTAGATTTCGCAAGACGATTCCCACGGTGAATTCTATTTCATCATTCGATATCTAGAAAAATTTTTTTTGATTTTTCGACCGAAATTACCGTTTTACCCTTCTAAAGAAAATTTGGATTTTCCAGGGTTTCACATCATTTAGACATTCTCACGTCTATATGATTTAGCTACGCCATCTGTAGTCATGGTTGGTCGCAATTTATTTTATTTGTGGCTATATTTTATAGGTGCAATACATGTTACCTTTAGCCGGGTCGCTAATCAGGCCTATATGCTTTTCTTCTCGCAATGCACATCAATTCTTATATATCCTGATATCATCTACACGTGTCTTTGACAAATATGAAACTTCTATCAAGATTTTGATGAGTTAATGAAATATGGGGAACCACTCAAATATTTAATAATTTTATTAATAATGTGGTGGAAAATAATATTTTGAAGAACCCATTATTTTAGATATAGATTTGAACTATTTATTTAAGAAATATAAATCTTTAGTTAACAATATTACTTGATTTGCAAGTTAATAGTTTTCACCAAGTATAGAAAGAAAACCTAGTTGTTTATCTAACGATTAAACAAATTCATTCTCGGTTAAAGAGTCGGGCGTGGCATGCAAGAACCGGTTTGAGTCTTTATGGGACTAGATTACCACAACAAGGTGACAAAATTAATAGATAAAAACACAAAATAACAAAACAAATTCAAAATTTAAATGGACCAAATTATAATGAATTTTAATTTGGAAAATGTAATATTCAAACACGAAGATAATGGCAATTACAAATTATACAGACTAAAGTGAGAGTTACTAATATGTAATGGAGATGAATATGGAGAAAGAAACTAGATTATGGAATCGACTGATATTTATCTCACATCGACTACATAAGAAATTGTTGAGTGGTTTTGTCTCGAGTTCTTCACCTCTCAAACCTAATCTTGAGTCGGGCTCTCTCCTATTAAGCTTCGAGTACCTATCATTGATGTTTTACTGAAAGCTCCAACTCAAGACCTCCGCTACCAAATGGGTGTTCTAACCAACTGGAGCTTGGGTGAAAGCCTAATAGAGGAACATAACCCAAAAGACAGGCTTGATAGGTGGGAGAACCTCTCAAGTTTAAGTATCACTCTACAATCTCATATGAACCCGATGTGGGATCGTATCATTGCTCGCTCCTAGAGAAGCCAGAAGTTCGCAGACGACTCACACTTTGGATAACTTTCACTCTGAACCCTCTCTTAGGGCACCAAGTAGCCCTCTTCTAGATAGCTTTTTCCCACTACGCACCGGTTCTCAATGAACCAATGATAGGTACCCAAGCCCAGCCCAAAAGATCGACCTGATAAGTGGGAGAACTTCTCAAGCTTAAATACCACTCCACAATCTCATATGGAGTTGATGTGTGATCATATCAAACTCTTTATCATTACTCAAATTTCGGATGAGCACAAATCAAATTCATGAAAAAGACTATGATCATATTTTTTAATATATCAGACCGCCATATTTTCAATCCTTCCAGGTCAGGTAAGGATTTTAAGCTCAAAATAACTGATTTTCCCTTTGTGTCATACATGCCTTATTGAAACGGCATATTTTGTAGATCTCTTTTTTTAAAAAATTATTCTTGAAATTTCCAACATTGTATTGAAATTAATAGAATTTTATTGTTTTTTATTGAATGTTTTTCTTTTTAAATATTGAAATCTTTTAATTTTTTATGAATAAAATTAGATTTTTAAATCATATTTATAAAATTAATACTCCATCCAAGGTCATATTTTACTTCATTCAAGCACATGTTATGTTAAGCATTACACCTGGGGAACTAGCAGACCTTTTTGCACCTAAGTGCACTTTTACAGGTCTTTTCAAATTAGGCTATGGGGGTAGAAAGAGAAAGGAAAAATGATACAATTTGGAAAAAAAATTCTAAAAAAATTTCATAGTTTACGATACCAATAATCAAATACCATGAATATGTTTGGGAAATATTGAAATAAGATGCATGTTTCTATCAAGTACTTAAAAGGAATCTTTAAGACACTACTTGAGTTCTAGAAGCGTTGCATATGTGTTCACTACCAACAAACCTTCTATAATTAGGAAAGAAATTACGTGATGAGTTTTCTATAGTATGGTCGTGATTTCACACTTCACTTCAACGCACGTGAATCAATTAAATGGTATAGGGATGCCATTTGAAACCGAGAACAAAATCTAATTTTTTTCAACAAGGGTAAACGATAATTTCAGCTTGAAACTCAGAAATTTTCTAGATCCTTCGATGACAAATGGACTCTGATCGTTGAATTCATCTCGCGAATCTAGTTGCCCTGGTCAAACATCATGGATTCTCGGTACGCATAAAATTTCACGCTGAAAGACTACGTGTTTCCGGGGCATGGAATGATCATGTGGATGCCACATGACACCCTAAGGGAGTGACACATGGCATGATCCATGTGGTGCATTTGTATTAATGGCTCACATTGAGCCAAGTGTCAAGTGTAGGATAAAGAAAGAACTAAAAATAAAGAAAAATCAAGGAAAATGGAGGTGATGACATGTGGCATGTGGGAGGTGCTGGGGGAAGTTTCCACTTTGATCAATCCGTGTAGGAATTGCAAGGATAAGGAGGAAAAGAAAGGTGAAAATGAAATAAGAGAGAAATGAAAGTTAAATGAGAAAATGGAAATGAAAAGGAAATGAGGATGAGAGCAAACAAAAAGGAAAAGGAAGTTCAGTGGAAAAAAATAAAAGGGAAGGAAAGGAGAGAAATTGAATAGAGAGAAGGGAGAATAGGAAGAAAAAGGGAGAAAATAAAAAAAAGAAGTTTTTCCCGCCATTCCGATTAACTGAGCTCGACGCCCGAAGAAAGCTTCCATCCACGCATCTCGAGCTACACGTGGCATTAAAAATTCGAGTTTTGTCAACCCACTAGATAGGAATTTTCAGATTTTGATTATTTTCAAATTCTAAAGGTTATTTAATGGCATGGAGTTCTTCGGGGCCGTGAATAAAATAATGATTTAGTCTCAAGATTTTGGGATTAAATATTGAAAAATTTTGACCGGTTTCGAGCAAATCCCAAGATTAGGATGAGGTTTGAAGTTTTCAATTCCAACATCGATGTCTTCTTTGGTTTTGTCGAGTTTTTTCTAGACACGTAATTTGTTGATGAATGGAACCAAAAATGGTTCATGGCAATGAAGGGATCGAGTGCTCTCATTTATGGGGTCCGAGATTTGGGTCATTTTATGCTGTTATTGTTTAGAAAAATAAATAGCAAGTCACAGTGTAAAAAATAATACTGAGATATACTACTCATTTATTAACATGGAAATTCAGGGGATAAATGGAAATTATATGTAGAAGTATAATTATCCGAAATTTATAAACAGCACAGAAGATGACATCGCAAAGATGAAATGGCATGATTGCATTTCATATGCACAATACATCATGTCGTAGCCTAAAAGCGGGTGGGTGTACGGTAATCGTTATTCACCGTTCTTCAGGAATGTGGTGAGTCGTAAACGGACAACGCCCAAAAATCGAGACTACATGTATAAAATAAAAATAATAATAAGAATTTCATGGGCTTAGAAGCAAGATGGGGTAGATCACTACCCTCCCTTGGGTGAAGACCCAAATTTTATTCATTGACATATGCATCCGATTTATACCACGAAAAGTGTCGAAGGCAGCGAGTCACAAGGGATCTCGAAAAATTCGCAACCCACGGTAAAACACACGGATTGCAAATTATCAAACATTGAGGGTTGTCCATCGCTAAGTCATCAGAAACACCAATGACCGTTTTCACACTTAAAGAGAAAGAGGGAGTTGAAGGTCGAGATTCTAAGCCGTGGGAGCATGAGGCGCCCATCTCATGCATGACACAATATTCCATAGGATTGCATTATTTATATGGAATATGATTGATGCCTGACGTACCCGTAAGATGATTTTTGGGACTGCTTTCTGGATACCCGTACATGATTTTGGATCGTTTCGCAATCCGGGATTGATTTTCTAGCAAATCCGACTGATTTTCAGACTGTGTGTGTCGTTTTCTTATAGTGTTATCAACAAAATTCTGAATAACATGGTCGTTGTGTGAAAAATCATGCATGCTGTTATGGATGTATTGACATGGAATTTATGATGGATGTAATTATATATATATATATATATATATATATATATATATATATATATATATATATATATATATATATATATATATATATATATATATATATATATATATATATATATATATATATATGTAATTATCCATGTGTTGGAAATGTTGCATGTAGTTCTCATTTGCATGTAATATGTTATAGTATGAAATGGCATAATTTGAGATTTCATGGTGCACCTGGGACATCCGCCAAGTCGAAAGTGTGTGCATGGTATCGTTATTCACCATTCTTAGCGAATGTGTAGTGAGTCGAAATTGGACAACGCCCAAAATTGAGACTCATGGATGCATAAAATAATAATAAGAATGCAGGTTTAGATCTCCCTCCCTAAGGTGAAAGAATCTAAATGATTCTCAAGTTGCATATGCGTCCAACGATAAGTTTGCGAAAGGTTGAAGGCTCATAAGATCATGCGACACTGAAATTGCCACCCACTAAACACATGGGATTTGGTAAACTGAATAAACATTGGAGGGTCAGTCTAATGGGTCGAGTCATCGGGTGAAACACCAATGACCGGTTTTCACACTCGCACTGCGATGTGAGGGAGTCAATCAGACTCAAGCATGGGTACGAGGAGTCTGGTCTCATGCATACCATGAAATATTTTCGTATGTGGATCGCATTTTCTATATGGAAATCGTGGCTTGATGTATGTATGTCATCAGGTGATGTGCATTTAGGCGGAGAGTAGCCCTTGTAGGAGAATTTTTCTTTACTAGTATCGTCAATTGCTTAGACCCTTCGTGCATGGGTAGAGTAGGAGACTCAAGGCCGTAAGAGGCCGTGATTATGAAGGAGGGCCAATGTTGCCTTGATATTACCTTTGTAAAGTATTTTGTATAAAAGAATTGTGATTAAATTCTTGGTGACTATCATTTCAACAAGGTATGTAATTATGGTAAGAGGGTCGTGACCTGACTCTTACTGGGATCGTAATTTAAGTGTTTTATTTTCATAGTTTAGATTTAAATGTGAATGAATGGGTCCCGATAAAGGGATGTATATTATGGATATGGACAAAGATGTGATCCGTGATCATTATTGTTTTGTTGAGACTTTGATGGGTTATGATTATACTTCATTAGAGCAGGCCAGATGTTTAAGAGTTCGAACAAAGGAGACTTCTACATGCTATTTTTTTGAAAATATGGATCCCTATAACAGAGAAATAAACAATGTGGTATCTGTCACCCAAATCCATAGGAATTCTATGGTGGTTGATTGTTGTCAACGAGACCCCGAATTTGGGGTGTCAAGAAACCTGGTAAGGTGCATCACCAAGCCGATGATGGCATTCCCTAAAATCAAGAAAGAACGGTTCAGCACAGAGCAGTTTCCGATGGGTATTGAGTTTGAAAAGAGGCATTTTCGACCTAACTCTCGATCGAAATTCTATGTATCTCAACCTTTCCAGCAACAACTGAGGTTCTGAACTGTCCCACCTATTCCTCCTCGAACACATTCTGGGAAAGCAACGACCTCACATACGCCAAATGACCATCAAAAAGTTCCATCGATTTGTTCTAGAAGCACTACACCCCAGTCATTCAACTTCCTTTCCCAGCCAATGAAAGTGTCACAAATTCCATGTTTCTACTAATGTCACAATAGGTTCTAAGTCATCGTGTCATTTTGTATCTGATTTTCATCTCTTACTTTATGGCAAGATGTGGTCCAAATCCGCCTTCATTCCCGAAATGCACTTCTACCACAAGGGACTTCTGAGCCCATAAATATGCACTGTTTAGACCTTGAATTTTGCTTTGACATCGCTCACTGGTTGCCTCCATTTCAGAAAACCTTTGTGCCGGTGATTTCAAATTTGACAAAGGGATAGGACCCAACTCTCCATTTCCAAAGGTTTATGTTCGAGGGACCTATTATGAAATTTTAATAGATACAATTCTTGCAATTGTATAAAAAATTAAAAATATCGGGAGAAATTACCTTTATTTATTATATTATTGAATGAGACCCTAGATTAAAATTTGATGCTTTAGATGAATGGATAAAGTTATTTACAATGAAGATCAAATAAAATCAAGAAATTAAATTAGCAGTAAATTTGTTATTATATATTTTATATAATATTTATAAAGAAAAATATGGTGATGATATTGTGCAATAAAATCATTATCCACAACAAACTTCTCATCTTTTTATAAAAGCCCTTTAGAAATGTTTAAAAGTAAAAAAAAAAAAGGCAACAACTAGTTCTCCAAATAATACAACATATATAAATAGATATCTTAGTGTAGAAACAATTCCATTTGAAGACAATGAAGATTTTGATATTTTTGAATGGTGGAAAAAACAACAAATTAAATACCCAGTGTTATCTATTATTGCAAGTGATGTATTAACCGTGCCTGTGAGTACAGTTGCATCGGAAGCTGCTTTTAGTGCAGGTGGAAGAGTGGTTAGCAAGAAGCGACATGTAATTTCCACACCAAGCAATCGATGCAAGAGTATGTTTAAAAAGATCACCCCAGTGGATAAGAGATTGCATGATCATATTCGAGAAGCCGCACTAGTGACCGAAGATACAGAACTAATATCAAGACATGAATGGACCCACATAGTTCCCTGTCACACAATAATGATTGAAATATTATTGGTAAGTATATTGTATTTTTATTTTTCTTATGGTTGAAAAGTATAATGATTGACAACAAGTAGGTGTCAACCTGGGATGTACTTATTTTGTAGTGATTTAAACTTTCATACATTTCAAATGTAATTATAATCGTTGAATAAAATTTTAAATGAGGTATTTTTTTATTTTGAATTGTTTTTGTTATTTTATTTTTTATTTAACTTTTGAACACACTTTTAAATAAAAAACCCAAGTGGAGGGTTCGCTGAGTGCATCACAGGCCTCTAGATGGCCCCTTAGGTGGTTTCAGCGTGCTCTAAGCGAGCCTCAGTGGCCCCTTCAGATCGCCCATGGTGGGCCAGTGTCATGAACTGGCTGGCTCGCCAAGCGACGCACCTAAATGAAGTCTCGCGTCTCTAATCTTCTAAAACGTTTGACCTGGCCATTTGGGTCGCTTTAGCCTATCGGGTCAAACGCATCGAGCCCTGCTGGAGATCCCTATATCAATGTAGTTAAAATAAAATTTTATATTAAAAAGAAATTAACGCATACCTACAAAATATTTTGTTCTCACAATGTATAAACTTGTAACATGCTATAGCATTAATCAATAAAATATAGAGATTTTTTTTTTCATATATATAAGTATAACCAACATAATTCAAGGGCAATTAAGGTTGATGGATTACGTTTGTGATAAAAAGGAATTAAAAACAAAAATTTATATTGAAAGAAAGTTAATACAAATTCACTCTCTTTAGGTGTTTCATAATCATTTTTATGTTTGTTTATTTATTTTTTAAAATTGTTTTACGTTTTCACTTATTTTTAGAAAATGATTAAAAAAAATAAAAATTATGTTATGGTTCATCAATATGATTCTAGTTAAAAAAAATTTATGAGGAATGAAAAACCAATGGCAAATTAACTTATTTAAAAATAATTCCTATTGGTGTTTTGTTTTGAGGGAGAGAGTTCTTGTTCTAAAAATTATCTTTTTGGCAGCAACAAAAAAAAGAAACTTTTTTTTTATAAATAATTTACAATATAAAGGTTATGTTAATATTCTTGAGATAATGAATGAGGAAACACTACTACAAAAAACTAAAACAATGACGTTATATCCATGACGCTTATGAAAAAATGTCATTATTTAATTAGATATTATAAGGCATTGACGCTTATTTATAAAGGCGCTATTGAACTACATAAGTTTTAAAACATCGACGCTATTTTAAGCATCATTATAACACAAACCTAAATGATTCCTACTTATTTCGACTCCTTTCTCCCCGACCCTTTATTTCATTTCTTTTCCTTTTCAAAATTTCGAAGTTCAGCCCTAATCCTTACCCTTCTTCTTCCCCCTTCTCCAAAGGGTTTCTCTGCCACGACACCATCACAAATACATCTGTAAATCCCACGAAGAGATGTGGTAATCCTATGTGTGTGTGTGTGTGTTTTTTTCCCATTTAATTAAAAGAACAAAGCCCTAATCACTCCACCCTTTTTCTCCCTTCTCCAAAGGGTTTTTGTTGCAACCTCATCACTGCAATTGTATTCAGGAAGAAAGCAGGATTGTGTTATTTTTCCGTTTTTTCTAGACTTGGTTTCATAAAAAGTGTTTTTATTAGATCAAAGATTACAAATGTTATTTTGTCCTGAAATTCTCTATCAGGTTAACACATCTTGAATGAAGTGATTCAAGATAAATCAATTAATCTTCAAATAAATCGCTCTTCCCATGGTCGAAGAGACAAGGGCTTTTTCTCCATTGCCGATTGAAGGAGCATGTTAGTTCGACCTTGGCATGTCAAGAGCATATTCGGGAAGCAACTAGGGCTTAGGCTTAGGTTTTGTTTTCCATTTATGCTTTTATATCTCAAAATCTATTCAAAGTTTTGAAATTTTACTATGGTTTTGAATTTTGTGTCACCACCATTGCTTTTTCAAGAGGTTTTTAACGAGTCCATGCTTGTTTGTTTGGAGCCATGGAAAAAAAAAGGGTAAAAAGGACTATTTTCCTTCAATTTTAGTTTTTTTTCACTCATAGAAATTATCGTTCGCATACCCTTTCGGGAAAAAGCAAGACCGTATTTGATTTTAATCGAATTGTGAAAAGCTGTGTATTTGTTCCAAGGAATTTATGTGTTCTTATGTTTTTGTAGGATATGAGTATGGAGGTTGAAGTTGCATTCATTTTGATTGTGGATTCAAAATCTATCATTTTCAAAGGATATCATAAAACTGAGATGTAATAGCGGAAAAAAACTCTTAGGGTATTCTCATTATTTTATTTTTTTCATTATTTCAACATTATCTTTGACTTGATTAATGTTTTGATTCCTATTATATTAGTTCATCAATGAGGGTAGCAATGTAGGGATTTCTGATGGTGAGAATTTTACTTCTCATTCAATTAACACAACAGAATTGCTCTTTGTGCTGCCGGCTCACATGCGCAAGTCAATTGAGTAGGTTGATGGTAATTTTTTTTCTCTTTACATTACCTTGATTATATAAAAATTTCAAACCATGAGAAAATCATCTTTTGTTTGGAGTTGTCATGTCTAGTTTAGAAATTATTGGGTATTGCCAATTGTCAAAAATTACGGAACCCATTTTTCACTATGGTCCTTGTGGGCCTTGTGGTAACATTTCCAACACCACCAAGTATCAATATCAGTTTGTCCCATAGGCCTTGGACCAATATGTCTTAAGTCCCATTACCAAGATGATACATTTGGAAGTGATTTTTTCTACCAATTTTTATCCTACTTAACTTTTTTTTTCTTTTATAATTATTGTAGTTTGAATATCTTTATTCATATATTTCCTTTTCCTTCCGGTGGCCTTATGCTTTCTTGATATCCTAAAAGTTGTCAGATTTAAATACGATCCTACCTTTCCTGTTTCATAGAGGTATATACTATGACAAGTCATATGTCTTAGTTAGATTTCTTTAAGTCAATTGTTCAATGATGTTACTTGGTTGTCTTAAGGTAATCGGGACTATTATTTTATTTATATAAAACTCGCATTGTTTGATGATGATCTTTGAAATGGGATTTATTTCTGAAAATTGGTGTTTGTTTGCCATGCCTTTGAACTTTACGCTGGTTAGAAGCCCGCTCACGTAATCTAATCACATACTCCATAAACAAGAGCTCCCATCTTTGGTTAATTTCTAAATCTTCGGTACTTATGGAAAACAATTTAGAATTTTGGTCGAACTCGTAAAATGGTTAAACATAATGAACAATTTTTGAGGGTAAACCCATGACTTTAGTCAATATCAGCTTGGAGATGGAATTATACATGTGTTTATGCAACCGTATGTATGTATAGCCTTCCATGTTTCTACTTATTCGGGGGATTTTGTGTTTCGAGGACTGCCGGGCATCTCACTGGCGCCCTTCACCATACTGTCATTTACATTCTTGCAAATGTGTAGTCAATTAGGTACTTTAGCTTAGTTAATTAGGTACTTCACTTATTTAAATATTCCTAAATTCATTCCAGTTCAGATTGTGAGAGTGCCATAACAATATAATAAGCATTTTTACTCGAGAATTTTGGTCAGTTGTACTTATGGTCTTTGCTTCCTATGATTATGTTAATTTTGTTCCTATTTACATATACTAAAAATCTATGTGCTATAGTTTTAATTAGAGTCTTGTCTCTTATTGTAGATTTTGTATGTGATGAGTCTATAGATTTTACCAAAGAAATTGAAACGATTTTGTCGCTTTACTGACTCGTGGAATTATTAGAGAGGTAATAATTTATTTTTTCTTTTCGATGTCTCGTGTCATTCATGGATCCCTGGGGCTTGGAAATATTAACTCAAAGAGGCATCATATCATTAGTCATGATTACGGTTTCAAAATGAAATTTTTCATGAAGAATTTTCTAGAATAAGTCCTCTGTGATTTTTATTAGTTCTTTATGGTGTCAAAAATTGGAAAATCTTCTGCTGCATACCAAAGATATAGTAGTAGAAATCCAAGAATCATGATCCTTTTAGAATTTTCTATTGAGGGGGAATTTAGTGGTAAAACTAACAATCACGAACATGCACAATATTTAGATGAATGAAACTTAAAATTAATGTGTATACAAGAAGAGTTGAAACAGATCTTGACATTTTTTAAAACTAAAGTTCTCGTTAATTAAATTGATTTGGAAATTTCTATCAGACAAGATGAAATTTGAATATGATTCTATTTCTTAATTTTAGCCAAATTATTTATCGCCTATGAATTCTTTTGTAGCAATTGATCTTTGCATGGTCAACTAAAGCAAAAACATTGTAAATTTTGAACTGAGAATTTTGAAATTTTATTATAATTTTTCTTTTTCATTTCTACTTATGGTGATTCAAGTATCTGTATTTGTGTGATGGATCATGGATGTAATCTTTTGTGCTTGTCTTGCTTAAACTTGATAAATGTTTCAGGTTCATGCTATTGAGAGGACTCCTTCCGAGAGTGAGTTGAACAAAATACTTATACTACAGGTATTTATGATATATCTTTTCTAATTTATTTTTTTATTATGTTATTTTGTTTGTTCTGTTACTAGGAGTCCTGATCTTGACAAATTCATGAAATTGGATATTCACCTTAAGCTACCGTGATATTAATTTGTCAGTTTCTCATTACTTTTATGTGGAGACCTATTGTCTGTCATGAACCCCATGTATAATTGTGAATCTTATCTTCATTACCATAAGACCATGAAATTTTTTATTTAGTGATCTAACACTAAAATTCAAGGCCTATATTTTCCAGCTTGTGATTGTGTGGAGTTTTGCTTTGGGATTCAGAGGTTACAATATCTATATATATATATATATTTGACTCGATGAAAATTTTGTGGTAATTATGAAATGTCGAAATAACTTTATTTTATGGAAATATTAGAAATATTCACATAAATTTTGACACAAAATTTCGATGAACTAAAATCGAGGCGACATAAAAATAAGAAAAAATATAAATATGTAAACATTTTTAGTATTGATTTAGACTATTCGATTAAATAAATAATTACAGAAATATGAACGAATTTTTTTTTAGATAATATGGATGAACCAAAAATTAATAACAAGGACTCGAGCGTAAGAGGTGGGTGTTTAGATTAAAAAGACGCATAAGAAAGATTAAATAAATACATAGTAGCTTTAAATGTATTTAAATAAAATCAACAGCTAAGTTGTCATTAATCAAATTTTAAGTTTTACAAAACACTACCCAAATGTGTGTTCAAACACCTCACCTCCCCTTTTATTTTATAATTTTTTTTTTTACCCTTTTCAATTTTTAACCATGCTTCCCCTTAGTTCTGCATCACCTTTTAGCGCTTGTTCTTTTTGTTAACTTTGGGTTGAATATAGTTAAATTTCTTTTCCATTTGCAAGAATATCATTTTCTCTTCTAATGAAGATACCTATGCAAATCGCACCTTTTATGTGAGAAACAATCCTTTCACACCCTTTAAAGACAACGAATATACTATCACTGAGTGCTCGGTTTTGTACATCACTAATGAAGATTACTTAAAACTGTTTTTCCTTAACTAATTCCACATCTTTTCCTTTGTTTTACCGAGAATTTTAGTTTGAATCTCTCATTGCATTCGTTAAATTAAAATTGATGATACTATGGGTGTTAAACGATGTAATTTAAACCATAGTTTTCTTAGAAAGTTTTAATTTCTGTAGGTGGGTGGTGCTGATCTTACAACTTTGTAATTCTCTGCCTTTGATGTCACTTAAAACTCATAATTGATAACACTGCTTTACTAAAATGTATATTCTATTTGATTTATGGTAATAATTGATATGATAATAAATCGTATATTTATAATAAACTAATTATATTTTAATTAAACTTGATTCATAATTAAACTATGACTCTTAAATAATCAAACTCAAATAAATGACAATTTTCCAATATTTTAAATTCTTCTCTTAATTTAACTTACCTATATTATTTTACATCAATATTTGGGTTAATAATAAAATAAGTGAAAATATATTTATTTTTACTAATGTTTTTCTTATTTAAGGCTTTTCTCGAGATGAAACTATAGAAGAGTATGAATGAATTTAGTACTTTTTTTCTTTTGATAAAATCTTTCAAGATGTGTCTACTTCAAGCACAGAGTATGGACTGAAGTGTTAACAATATGATTTTGGCAAAGATGATACCACTAACTTAGCTTTCCGGGTTACTGAGATCTCTCAAATTTCAAGATGAGCAGGAAGTCTTCCAAATTTTATCTTCTGAATTCATGTATTATCTGTCTAACCCTAAATCCTTTGATTGGTCAAGAAAGCTCAAATTGCTTTTAAATTCTTGGTTGCTTAGAATAGCACAATAAATGAAGTTGTGAATTTGGTTTTTCATTGTTTGGAATTCCATGAAAGGATCACTTTCCATTTTTATGGAAATGTCATCATTAGATACCTGCATTATAGGACACAAGAATCTTGATATGGATCATTGGTTTGATCGATGACTAGAAACTTATCGACTTATTGTCTAAAATGTCTATGAAATGTTGGTGACTACATATGAAATCTTGAAGTTTCTTTTTACTTTTTGATTTATTGACAAGAAATAATTTGATTTAAAGGAGAATATAAGGGTATGTCATAAAGAAAGACAATAATAGAAAGATTGGAAAATTCAATAGAAACAAGAAATCTATTAAAGAAAAATCCAATCCTAGTTTCCTTCTCGGCTTGGAAAGGAACCATTCCATCCTAGTTTCCAACCCTCCGTCCTGATTGAAGCTCCACCTCTTTTGGCTATAGAATTCGATATTTTATTTTTATTTTTCAAATCCTAGTTTTTTAATAATTTAAAGATACTTCTGTAAGCACAAAGTGTATATTTAAAAAGGCTACATAATTTTTTTTCTAAAATTCTATATACGGTATAAGGTACTAGACTTTGCCCAAGTTTTTTTCCTATTGGTTACTCACTTATGAATGCATTGGTTGAAAAACATGAGCTCTTGAATCCATTTTCAATCTCTTGGAACCAGTCCAGCCAATTTTCTAGCTATGTTCATCACTTAATTTAAGAGTCAGGTTTAATGTGGCAAGTTTTATAGTTAGACTTCTTTGTTGTTCAACAAAATTATGGCTTTTACTTTCATAACTATTCAATTTTTCCTGGTATTCATGTGACAATGTAAACTACAGGGAAAATAAGAATTGTGTTAATGCTTCTTTCACAAGTTTTTAGATTAAAAATAGGAAAATGTGCAAAAATAACTCGATGTTTTACCTAATATCTCACTTACACATTAAACTTCATTTTGGTTCAAATAGGCCCCAATAGTTTACTTCAATGGCTAAAATAGCCCATATATAAATTAATAAAATATTATTTATTATTAGTTTTAATTTTTACTGTTTGTTGCATGGTCCATTTAGCCCCGTGGTCCATAGGCCGACCGCCAGCCAAAAGTGTGGGCACATGAATAAAAGTGGGTAGAAGCACTTTGTTATTTTTCAAATATTAAGAATGTACATAATGTTGTGTCAACCCTTTTGTTTTATGTCATTCTCTTTTCTACAAGCCGCTTCATCGTCGGCCAGATCTTACAAGTTATCATTGGTGGAGTTCTCTTTCCGGCAAGGTATTATTCTTAATTTGAGTTCACTGTTCATTTAATACCTGAAAATTATCACACTAGCACTCCTGAAAATAATTAATTATACTAATCTATTACTTTGCAAAGTTTCGCTATTTTCATATCTAAAGCTTCATTTCCACATTTAAACAGGAACAGATGGACTCATATGGTGATTTTGATGAGCTTAGCACTCTCCCATAGAAAGATCCTCCACTACCAAAAAATTAAAGAACATTTTGTACTCATACCCATAGAATCTATGTAACTTGTTCGGAATATTTCATAATTTTGATCGATATATATTTAGCTTTAGAAATTATTCATATGATTTTTGATATTTTTTTTTCCTCCTCTATATTACTTTCATATTATGTGTACATTTTCAATAATGAGGTTGTTATATCGTGGATTGTAGTTAATGAATAATGAAAATAGGATTTTTAATGTGTCAAAGATAATGACACTTGTAATGAGTGTCATGATTCTAAAACAAAAACATATAAAGATAAATGACACTCAAATAAGTGTCATTGTTAAGATATTAGATTGAAATATTACGAGTAGAGAATGACGCTTTAAATGAATGTCATAGTTTTGATTCACAAAAGATGACGCTCGAAATAAGCGTCATTGTGTGTAAACTTATACAATGACAATGGACCATGACGCTTTAGAAAGCGCCATTGTAACTCTTCAATGACGATTAAGCGTGTTGGCTGATTAACTTTTTTCTCAGAGTAATACAAATTTATATATAAAAGTTTTTAGTTCATGCAAGAAAATAAGTGAATTAAGTTCTCATATATGAAATAATTCAAAAATTATAAATATTTAAATTAAAAGTAACCAACGGTATTTTTAAAATAAAATTTAATTATCACTTTGTAAAATACATGAATTGGCAAGAAAGGTCTTTTTTTTTCATTGTAAAACCGGAAAATCGCATTTAGCGAAAACAAAACGGTAATTTCGCTGGGAACGGAAATTTTCTAAAATTTCGATGACGAAACAACCTTTGTCGCTGAATCTGCCTCACGAATCTGGGGCCACCCGTCGAATTTGGGCTGACTCGAGACATTTCACTTCACTTTTTGAGGCATCGTGTCGAGTGACACATGGTATGACTCATGTGGATAAGACAAATTTATGGGAGTGACACATGGCATGAGCCATGTGGTGCACTTGTGTGAAATGGCTCACATTGAGCCAAAGGTCACAGGGAAATAAAGGAAAAGAAAAAATCAAGAAATTAAAAAAATGGGAGTGACAAGTGCAAGGGGAAAGTGGGGGAAGTTTCCTACTTATGGATCGGGCTCAGTTGATGAATCCAATGAGAAAAAGCCAAAATAGCAGAGGAGGTGAGAGAAAGAAAGATAAGAGAAAATGAGAGAAAAGAGAAAAGGGAAAATGAAAAAGAAATGAGAAGGAGAACAAACCAAAGAAAGGAAGTTTGGGCGATAAGAAAGGGAGAAAGGAACGAACAAAAAAAAAAAAGAGGAGAAGCAAACATGAGAGAAGGAGAGAAACGGATAGAGAGAGAAATGGGAGAGAGAAACAAAAAAGGAGTTTTTCCCGGCATTTCGAAGATCAAAGCTCGATGGTCTAAGAAGAAAAGTTGATCCATGCATCGCGAGCTATGTGTGGGTGATGAGCTTAAAAGTCATCCATTTTCAGTCTATTTTTCTGATTGATTTTTATATAAAAAGACTGATTTATGTTTAGAAATATGGAATAACTAACCAAACTGTTATGCAGCAGGGAATTCAAGAGAAAGAGGAATTTTTGCAGAGAAAAGGAGCAGAAGGTGATGAGTATTAATCATATAACTGGCTGAAGGAGTTTGCAGCAAGAAAGGCGCACAAGGATCAAAGAATCTGATGTCGTGAAGCCTTGATAGCAATGAAAATTCATATCAAGGTCGCGACCACAAAACCCCAGTCGCAACAGAAGAGTAATGGAAGGCAAAAAGAGCTGGGCGCCGCGCGTAAACTCCAAGTCGTGCAACAATGAATTGATGAAGAAGAAGAATTGTAGTCGCGACATCCCTTTGAGGTCGTGACATCAGTCCGAAGTCGCGACATAAGATAAACAATTGATCGAATACGGCGTCGCGACATCTCGCAGAGGTCGCGAATATCAACATAGAATCAGGCGTCACGACATCACCGCAAAGAAAAGAAGGTCGCGACATCGGTCCGCTGGTCGCTATCGCCACATTGAAAAGAAGGTCGCTGATATCATTAAACAATACATAAATGTAAGCAAGGAACAGAGGTCGCGATTAACATTCGGTGAGGTCGCTATTATTCGCCGCATTTGCACCGGGCGTCACGAAGATCAAATACAAAGAGTTAAGGTCGCATAACAAGAAGCGCTCACACACCGGTTAGGAAAAGGTGTCGCGACATCATTAAGTGGTCGCGATATCAATCGAATAACTAAGGTCGCGATTCATTCACCGTCACACACGTATTACTGCATAACTAAGGTCGCGACAAAGAATCGATGTCGCAACATCAACAACCCACCGCCGCCGCTTAATTGAAGTTCAAAAAGAGGTGCATCGAATATGGCCCAACTCGTAATCCACAGAATAATGCAATGTTACCTCAAGGAACGCAGCTTTTTAAGAATACTCAAAGAGAGATCTGAAACGGCCAAGGTTCCTGTGATTTTAATTTTCTTGTTTTGTTTATTTTTAGATTACTTTGTTCTTTATTTCAAATTCTGGATCTCGAACGTTATTTAAAATTTTAGTTTAATAGATATTCTATTTTCTTCAAATTATCGTTCGATTGTTTGAATTTCGCATAAATTTGAATTAACAATATTAGTTTACAGCTGATTTCTTTGATTAGTAAGCTATTGTATGGTGTAATCCAGTGATTTAGAAACCTAGCTTCTATTGAATTGACGCTATTGTCGTGAATTATCTTCCTGCAGACATCTTATTCATTAATGCTGAACTCACTTATAATTTGATTTGTCAGGTTCTGTGTATTTTTCTGTTATTGATCCTAATACTTGTCTCATACCATTAACTGGATACTAAGCTCGAGCTGGGAGGCTCCTCGAGGACACAGAAGGCATTCCCCGAGAATGTTGAACAATTTCGAAGGTATGTTAACTCATATCATTATCGAAGTGTGCTCGTGAAATTAACCGATAAATCCTCTTCAATTGGAGACGAGAATGGGTTGGGCTATCACTCAGTTGCAGAGTCGCTTCGACCAATAGTGAATCTAACTCCTCAGATAGTAAAGATCTAACTAAGGAAAGAATGTGCTATTCTAATTTAAGGAAGAGAAACGAAGATAGTGTAAACCCATGCAATGACTTAATCTTAGGAGCTAAGGTTTGCACCCATGTTGTGGGTGAAGTATCGAGAAAGAAAATACCTTAACAAGCGCAAGCCGCATTAAAAGTAGTTATCTAACAATTGCCTTCGAGAGAAACAGTGAAGATTAGATAATGAACAGTGGGGTTTGGAGAGATCCAACTGCACTATCATATTCCTTTGACTAGTTTTAAATCTGTGGTTCATTAAGCAACGTACAATGCAATCTGCAGGAATTGATGTTTCACAATAGCTGTATTTTCAATTATCTTTTAAAAGATAATAAACGTTTTGGTTTGGGCCTATTTGATTATTTCAAGATTCAATTCATTTATATAATCAATTTCTTTTAGTTTTCATTATTTGAAGGCTTTCAAAACTCCATTCCAATTGTCTATCGTATCCAAATAGTATAGAGATTGAGAAGTCGTAGTTGGTTTGGAATTCTTGAGATCTCTCAGGGATCGGATATCTCGACTTAAATCCAATTTACTACTTGTTCGACCTGCGGCACTCAGCAAAGATAATGGATCAAAACCACTAAAAATGATTTACTCTTAATGAAAAATGCTCTAATGAATACAATAGCTAAGGAAATACAAATGTACAAGTTTTGCTGGCAAATTGTCGATTATAATAGATCTTCTGATAACGCCATAAATTTGCGTAAGTGTTTTGATCCATGTCATCAAGAAAGGCACAAGTTTGTAGCGCTGCTGCTAGAATAGACACAGTCCTTGCAATAGTGTCATAAATTTAGATGAGGTCTGGTCACCAAACAAAGCTAAGGCCAAGGTTTAGAATCGAAAGAATTTAGTAGATCAATATTCGATTTAAAGAAGGAAATACTAATCTGACATTTAAAAGAAAAGAACAAAATAGTTTTTCGCTAAAGGGTTATTTTAGCCACTAACCTTTAATGCTTATTGAAGGGTTATTTATTCGCTTGACTAATCCTATTAATGAGTATGTTTTGATTTCAGAAAACTTTAATGCATAGAAACAGAACATCGACCGATTCCAACAGAGAATTTACCAGAGAGAACACTCGTGCTTGGAGAAAAACGGTGCGGCGTAAAAACTCAGCTGCGCGTATGAAAGGCAAGACTGCATCAAGGACAAAGAACAAAGAACCATGTCAATCAACATAAATGAGGACTTGGAGGTTCATTATCAGATGGCATCAATTAGTAGCCTACGCTGATGCAAATAACTTTTGAACTGCCAAAGATCATTACAATGGTTCAAGAACAATAGTTTACCTGCTATCCCACAAGACCCAAATTAGAGTACACCTGGAAGGTTTAGAGAGCAAATAGTTGTAGAAGGACAAATTGGGTGAGACCAGAGGTCAAAATTCGCATTTATTCCCATTTTCTCTAAGAGATACAACAGCCACATGGTATGAATCTCTACCATACGGCCCCCTTCGCTGATACTGGGAGGAGCTCAGAGAAGCCTACTGCAGATTCTTCCCCATCACTCACCTCGCAGAGAAGGAGGGAGATAATTGTGTCTCCAAAGAGGGAAGACAGAGAGCCTTTATGTAGCATGGGAGAGATTCAAAAGGTTAGTCGAAAAGATGCCCGATGGCGAGACTTGAAGACCCGTATGGACATACAGATCATGCCTCAATGATACATCTAAGGGCATTATCATGCTTCAAGGCCGTGGAGCATTCAAACGTAAGAGGCCAAGAGGCAAGAGATCTCGATTAAGGACCCGGCGAATGCAATATGAAAAGCTCCATCGTAGTTTTCTGGCAGTGTAATTAAGAGGCAGAGTCATGGAGCCAATAAGACGACACCCACGAGGCAAAGGATGCCATCATGCATGTAATGGACAAGCAAGAGAGGAAGATGCACACGTCATGAGTCAGAGCAAATGTAGGAGGGAACTATCAGGAAGTGTTGGAGGTACCCATCAGAACTGCTTTTATGATGCCGAGGAGGTTAAGTACTGGGGAGCCAGTTAATACTCAAACCAAATCCAACCTCAAAGACACTATCATCCAAAGATCGAGGAACCATGAAAAATTTTTCATATGGTGGAGGGGCCTCACAAGGCCCAAGGCATGGACAATCCTCAACAGGATATCACAGTCCACCAAGGTCTCAGCGAAGAAAGAAGGAGGCAAAGAAAAACGAAAATGTAGTCGAGGAGTGGCTCAACCATTCAAGATCAAATGTCGAATTCATGGGGATAATGGTTTAAACTCCATGAACAAAGTTTGCGCACCGTGCCTAAACACCACCCTCAAATTCTTCGTAAGACCACTAATGTCGCCTCCTCAAGAACCTCGGAGACACAAATAGGGCACCGGGGCTCCTAAACCTGCAAAACCAGATGAAAGATGCCTTTCCCAGTGATACGAAGAAGAATCCGAAAGACTGCATGGCTGTGCAAATGTGGGAAAGACTTGGAGGAAAATATAGAAAAAGATGAAAGCAATAAGGGAGAGGAAGGCCTGCATAATGCCGAAACACCGGAGAAGGAAAGCAGGGAAGAACAACGCCGAGAAGAAGGGAAGCAAGAAGAAACCTGCACAACTGACTGGCATCCCATTTTCACGTAGGCCGCAGTAAATCAAAGATGAGGAACAGCTTGCAAGGTTTTTGAAAACCTTCGTAAGTCGGAGATCAATATGCCTTCACAAAGTGTGACTCAGATGCTACTTCACAAATTTTTAAAGACATACCGAGCAAAAAAGATGAAGATCACGCTAAGGAATCGTGAACTTGATCGCAACTTGGCAAAGCCGCGGATCAAGAGAGACTTACCGTAAAAGATTAAGGATCCGTGAGCTTCACCATTCCCTGCACCATTGAGAGTTTGATTTGGAAGCTTCGTGACTCAAAGCAAGGATCAATTTAACGCCTCTATTCTCGCAAGCCAAGAAGTTAAGTCTGGGAGCTTACTCTACCATCAAGCACTTCAAATGGCAGATGTAATCTCGCAAAACCTAAGGAATCATAGAAGATGTCAGGTAGCGTGGGGGCCTTATTTTTCCGGGCTGACTTCATCATATCGATATGGAGGAAGATCTACAGTCCTCTCACGCCGGGAAGGCCATTCCTTGCAACCGAGCAAATTTAATCGATGCGTATGGAATTCTCACTTATTGGAGAAGAGGCAATGACTAATTTAATCAGGTTTAAGGAATTTGCATACAGAAAGGGGAAGATATTAAGTCAATAAGATGCATATGTCAACAACTGATTTACTATGATTGTAATGCCCAACTTTCAATCAATGAAAAGAGATGAATTTCCAAAGATTCAAGGTTTTGATTCGTATTTTCTCGCATCGCCACATTCTAACGAAAAAGTGGAAGAGTCTTGAACAAAATGGGATGAAAAAAAGGAGACAAAACGAAGAAAAGGAATTTCATCAAGAAACCAAATAAGGCACATGAAGAGTTGTTATTTGGAAGTATGCTTACCCGAGCCATGAAGAGCAAACCAAGAATACTTTCTCTAGACTCGTTGATGTCGAGGAATGAGGTTATCGGAAATTCCAAGGAATCATGTTGAGTCTATAGATCGGGTCTATCAAGAGCAAAGGTATCACCATCAATATGCATGCACAAAATATCGCTGGAAGAAAATGCAAAGCCAATCATAAATGATCAGCAGACTAATCCAAAGAATGAAAGAAGTAGTCGAAGGGTGCTCCAATGGTTAAATGTCGGTTTTATTTATGCAATTGCATGCCATCTGGGTTAGCCCACCATGTGGTTCCAAAGAAGGGTGATTTTACTGTGATCCGCAATGAAAGAAAGAATTAATTCCAACAAGAACAAAGTGATATTGAGAGTATGCATTGATTACAGAAGCTTCAACATAGCAACCAGAAAGATCATTTCCTTGCCTTCGCTGATCGTGATGTTTACGACAGCGGTAATCTCTATTTGTTTTCGATCGTGCATTCGTGCTACAACCAGATTGCAATCGCGACCGGTGAATTTAAGAAAATACCACATTCACATGCCCCTATGGTACCTTGCCTTCGTGAAGGATGCCATTTGGGCCGTGGTAATGCTTCGCTACTTTCCAACATGTATGATGTCAATGTTCTCGACGGATCGAGGAAGTCATGGAAATTTTTATGGATGACTTCACAGTGTATGGGTCCAAATGCGAACAATGTCTAAACAACCTGAAAACAGTACTTCAAAGATGCAAGGACAAACAACTAGCACTAAATTAAAAATACTTCATGGTAAATGTGGTTATATTGTTCTTGGTCATAAAATTTCACATACTGTATGGCGGACTAATCCAAGATTTAACATTATCAAACCCCTTGCACCTCCCACAACAAGAGAAAGTGGATAAGGAGTTTCTCGGGGCATGCTAGATTTTATAGGAGATTCATCAAAGACTTCTCAAAAATAACTGCACTAATTATGTGACATCAAGAAGGACACAAAGTTTAATTTCGATGATTCCTCGTAGCGTTGCCTTTGAAGAAATCAAGACCGACGTTCTGGCTGACCTATCATGGCTACAATTTAATGGGATCGGATTCAACAATGTGCGATGCCAGTGGATTTCAAGAATGGGGGTCAGATTGGGGCAAAGAAAAGAGAAAATATTCGTGAGCCATATACTATGCTACTGCACCTTCAATGAAGCACAAGAAAACTATTCCAATAACCGAAAAGGAGACGCTTAGCCATAGTGTTTGCTTCAGGAGAAATCGCCATACATTTTGGGATCCCATGTTATAGTTCACATTACATCATGCAGCCATCAAATATCTCGATGTCAAAAAGGAAGCTAAGCCAAGATCGATAAGGTGGGTGTCAGCACGCAAGAGTTGATCTCGAAATTAAAGATAAAGGGGTGTGATAATGTGATAGCCGATCACTGGTCTGCAGTAGAAAGGAAATGAAACAGAAAGGAGCGAGGTAATTACCGTAGAACTTCCTGCAGCGAATACTGTAAGGTGTCATTCCAACTTCCAGAAGCGTCGACATTGCACCACTAGCTTCGTGGAGTAGTTCCCCAGAATTCAGCTACCAACGTAAAAGAAAGTCAGACTGACACAGTACTACATCTGATAGACCAACTTGCGATTAAAAGAAAATGAGACATGATTATCAGAAGATGTGTGCCAGAGAGTGAACAATGTAAAACCTTGAATGAATGCCATGCATCACCATATGGGGGGCATTTTTTTGGAGAAAGAACTGCTCACAAGATACTCCAATCTGGATTTTATTGGCCCACTATCTTCGTGAGATCAGGCCGAATGAGTCAAATTGTGGAGAGATGCTATAAGATCGAAACACGCTAATAGAAATGAATGCCCCTAAAAGGCATAATGGTGGTGCAAATTTTTGATGTATGGGGAATAGATTTTATGGGACTATTCTCACCATCATTTGGAAATTCAGATATACCGTCGGCGTTGATTGTTTCCAAATGGGGGAAGGGTCGCTTCCAGAAGAATCATGCAACACAATGTGAGTTTCTTACAAAAGAATATTTGCAGACGACAACAACTAACTAATATTAGATGGGGAAGCCATTTTGCAAACAAAATATTTGCAAACTTATGAGCAGTGTATGGGATGAAGCATGAGGCGGAGTCTAGCTTATCATCCCTTTCGCACTAACGGATGTGCAGAGATTTCCAACAAAGGAGATTAAAAGAATTCGAAGATCTAAGTTCAAGCAGAAGATTGGTCTTTCCAAACTTGATGATGCACTTTGGGCTACAGATCGTGATTCAAATTCTCATTGAACCCATTTAGAGTTGTATTTGGCAAACCATGTCATCTACCTTCGAACCTGGAATATAGCCACGCGTGGCCATCAAGAAGCTTAATTTTGACTTTAAAGCTACTAAGGAAGACAGGCTACTCCAGCTAAATGAATTGGAAGAATTATAGCTGTGGGTGGGGTGCAGGTAAAAAGCTCCTCCTCCTCCATCCTCAGAATCCCAGATATCAATCTACGCGATAAAAACAAAAATGGCATGATCAATAATTAGTAGAATAGAACTATATAGAGATTATGCTTTGTTATTCAACTCCAGATTAAGGCTCTTTCCAGGAAAGCTGAAGTCCAAATGGAGTGGACCATTTACAATGGTATCAAGCACACAATTTGGGGCAGTGACACTTAGAAACAACAAGCAAGAGGAGTTCAAAGTTAATGGTCAAAGATTAAAGCATTACCTTGTAAAAGCACCTAAGATAAAACCCTTGGTTCCGAATGGAGAAAATTGAAGAAATGTAACAATGGCGCTAGAAAGTCCAGCTGTAATTAAAAATGAGCAAATTTTGTGGAAGGAAATCCACACTTCGGGCTTGATTTTAATCATTTTTTTAGTTTGTTATAATTTACAATTTGTGTGTTTAAATTTCTAATAGCTCATTGTGATTTACTAATTTTTTATTTAAGATTAGGTAAAAGTTTTGCAGATAAATGAAGATTGAGCAAAGATGTAGAATCAGCACTCAAAGTAGAAGCAAAATAACTGCAGACAACTCCAGCAATTCACAGAAAAGAGCTATTTGAAAAAGGGGAGCATTCTTTCCCTATATAAATTCTTGAAAATTGAATAGTATACATGTTTGAATTGTCGTGGTGGAAATGGTTCATTTGATGATGAGACCGCAATTAATCAAGAGTGAAAGTCACTGCTCATTAAATTCCGAGGCAATTGTAAATTAGGTCGCGACAAAACTTATGTCGCGACGTAAACCGAAGTCGCAATGGTGCTGATGTCGTGGAGTTAGTCAAGATCAAGGAAGAAAAGGGCAGTGGTCACGACTAAAGGTTATGTCGCGACAGAATCGTCGCGATGTAACAATCGATTCACATGAGGAATTCTTCAAAGAGCAGATGAGGTCGCGACAACTTAACAATAATATATGCCCGATGTCGCAGCCTGATGTCGCAGCCTTAGGATGACTTGTCCTCCCATTAGCTAACTTATGTCGCGGATAAACAATATTATGTCAAGAGCAAAGAAAAAGCTCGCTGTGATGGGCAAAATTTTTAATTCACTCAAATTTAATGATAAAGACACAATAGCAAAGAGATCAAGTCTGCCATGTTTGAAATAAATGAAATAATAAATAGCCCACAATAATAATTGAATTGCAACTCGTTGAAACTCATGACATCTCTCGTGAAGCAATTCAACTTTTCATCTTCGCATCTTCCCTGGTTTTCGATTCTTGCAAACCCTAAATCCGAACTACTTAAAAACCTTCCGATTTAAATACTTAACCTTTCGAACATCATCCCAAATCTGAACGAAATCACGGAGAGTATACCCTAAACCTAAGGGAAGATTATCCGAACCTAATGGAGAACAATGTGCCGTCTGAATAAATTAAGTCCAACCACATCAAAGAACAGAAGGAAGGAAAAGAAAGCAGTAAGAAGTTAAGAGAGGACGGTTCGGTTCTAAGAGCTTTCGCTAATCGAAGAAGCACTATGCTGGAAAGGGCCTTCAGTGAGAAAGGATTCAACCAACTCATCTCCCTTCGCTCAAGGAATTGATAGAAACAAAGAAGGTGTGGGAAAAATTCGGCAACATCAAAGATCTGTTACGCAGCCAGCCGTTAGAGAATTTTACTCCAACCAGAGGGAGAAAGGAGAACTCGGTTTGTCGAGGGGTTTGGGTACCATACTGAAATGGTGACTATAAATGAAAATGTACGGAATGGAGGGTCAAAAACATGGATCCAAGTACAAGAAGATATGGCATGTTCCAAAAACCGTGAAAAGATAGCCAGGAAAGCCGACTGCATCTAAGGTGAAATGGGGTCATGGAAGAGGAGAGAAAAATATTATAAACAGGGGAGATCTGACAGAAGAAGCAAAGGTATGGTTCTATTTTCGGCTTCGCTCGTTCCACAAAGATGTTTGCACAAAGAAGAGAAATGAAGCCAATGCATTTCTATGCCACCGAAGGGCTATAAGATTGACAGCCGGGCTATTATTGAAAACTCAATAATGAAATATCACGAAGGAAATAAGAGGGGCCTGATCCCACACCCAGCAACCATCACAAGGTTATGTATCAGAGCTGGTGTGAAGGGAAGTTGGGCAAAAGAAGAAGAGTGCCCCAAAGTTTCACCATTAACCCCGATCAAGCAGGCCAAGAAATCAAAAGAAGAAGGGTCATGATGAAGTAATATCTGTGAGATGAGGAGGAGAGCAAAGACAGAAGAGGGATTAATCTCGATGGTTGAAAACCAAGAAGAACAAAATCCAGAAACACAGCCATAAGGGAACACCTATATTTTTGCAGAGGACATGGAAGCAGATGAAAAAAGTCCTATACATTTCACCACCCCACTAGCCGCCTCTCCCAACCAATAAGAATCAGGGATTTGTGAGAACTGTGACAAAGCCTAAGAGCCCAGGAAAATAATCAAATAATGGAAATGCTCATTTCTATGCAAAAAGCTTCGGAAGAAAGAGAAGAGAAATGGAGCACTCAACGTAAATTCGCAGAAGATGTGTATTAAGTCGAATTGAAAAGAAGAGATCAACAAGTGGAAGAGGAATCGATCAAAGGAGGAAATGTATGAAGAAGAGTTGGTAGAAAGAGTAGAACGGGAAGAGGAGTTGAGCAGAAGGAGGAGCAGATAAAAAGATCTGGGAGCACCAAGAAGAAAAGTCTAAAAAGGAATGGAGGAGAGATCGAGATCTATCGAAAATCGCAGCCTAAACATGAATCATTCTACAATAATCGGTATGGATCAAGACTCTCAACTCCTAAAACTCATGTTATGGGATCTGTGCCAAGAGAGCACAAGACAAAGAGGATATCAGTGTTTAAATTCCTCTATATGTCATTATTACAGGACTTCGAGAAGAAGATGAAGGACAGAGATAAAGTGCTTGATGATAATGATGCTTATAGAAGAAAAATTACGAAAATTTGATTTGATTAACAACAGTCTATCCAAATTTTTAGAGAGGTCATGACATAATAGAGCTGCATAATGAACACATTGGTCAAAGGCAAGATGATCTCGAATAAGAAAGTTGATCTCACTCAATGAACTCATATGAGTCAAGAACAAATGTAGGTGGAAAAATGTCAGAAGAAGAGGACGTAATGAAGTTCCCAAGTTCAACCTTCAACCCGGCTACCCTTGATCTCGATCCCCCAAACATCTTGTTCTAAGAAAAGAAAAAATGTAATCTCTCATTGATTTGTCAATCTCTCCCTCATTCCTATCCTGTTGTTCTCAACATTTGCACATTCTCATGAATAAAATCATAAATTTGTTTGATGTGTTTGAAGTCAAATTGTGTGTTTACTTTTTGCTTTAATTGCTAGAGGAATAATAGTAGAATTTAGCTCAGGAATGAAAATGCTGACATATCATAATACGAAGCTAGTCGAGGTAATCGACGATGATGGATGAAACACAAATAATTGCGTATCAAGGGCCGAATGGCACATAATTGAATTGAAACACAAATTGCATAATTGGACTTGAATTTAGTCGGGATGTCTGTGTTAAAGGAAAGCTATACAATTGAAGGAGCAAAACATATTTTTGGGTTTGAAGTATAAACAAGAAGCCAAAGAATCCTGTGAACCTTGATAATGTAACTCCTCAACAATTGAAGTAAGTCAAGGACATCCTTAGGGTTATTCACAGTTAACCAAAAAGAATTCTAGAACTTGTTTGATTATTGATCAAGGCGAAATCCTAGGTAATACAACTAACAAGAGATGATGCAGGCCATCCTTGGCAGCTTGAGCCATTCTAGCCACCATTATGTATATGCTTCTGCATACACCTTAGTTCCTGAATTTGAGCCAAACACTTCCTATCTTCAAAACAAGCAATTTGAAAATCCCAAGCCATCCTTTATAACTAATCCTACAAGAAAGAACTTTCATTACCATGGACCTAAGAGGGGAGGGAAGAGATAAAGCCTGGGGAGTATATTTTTGGAGAACTAAAAGAGAAATACAGAAAAGGGTGAAAAAAAAAAATCTAAAGCAGAAGGATACAAATGTAAAGAAAGCTTAAAGAAGAAGTTTTGTCTTGTGGTCATAATTCTTCTTGAACAATTAAGTTCTTAGGGGTGTTTCAACACCTAGTACCTCATGCCAACTGGTATGGGAGAGCTACTAACCCAAAGTTAGCTAAGAGTGTTAGAAAGCCTAAAGACAGTAACACGCACTATTCCCGAATGGTTGGCAAGAGAAAAAGTTCCAACAATGAGAAGTACAAATGTGAATTGGAACAAACAATTTTAAACAAGAAATCAAGAGATTCTACTAATCAAACAAAGAAGCTGCAAGGAAAAGGAAGGCAATAGTTAAGTAAGAAAGAAGAAGAGTTAGTAATCTTAACCCTAAAGTTCATCATCCACTGCTTAATCTGCCTAACATTACAAGCCTCGAAAAGACTCGACTGGATTCAAGGTCGGATTTACCTACATTAGTGGAGATCAATATGAACAAAATAAGCATATGGAATTTGAAAATTTGAAAGATCAAATCGTGAAGGACCCTGTGTTGAATCGATCACCAAGAAAAGAGGAAGAAGATTCGTAACCTACTCTTCACAGATCAATCATCGTATCATTTATAAAACAAACTAACAAATTATTTTATATTAATTGGATTATAGAATCTGAATTTCAACCGACTTGAAGTTAGACATACAAGAAAGAATGCAATTATAATTTTCAATTAAATTGCTATAATCGCAAACAGAGCGTAAAAATGTCCTTTTGTTTGAGACAAACTAATCTTTTCTTTTTCGCTGGGGGATAAGCAAATTTTAAGTTCGGGGGAGTTTGATGAGCTTTAAAGTCATCCATTTTCGCCTATTTTTCTGATTAATTTTTATATAAAAAGACTTATTTATGTTAGTGTACAGAATAACTAATCAAACCTGTTATGCAAAGAATTCAAGAGAAAGAGGAATTGGCAAAGAAAAGGAGCAAAAGGTGGATGAGCATTAATGATAGAATCGTCGGCGAGTTCAAGCAGAAAGGCCACAAGGATCAAAGAATCTTATGTCGCGAAGCCTGATAGCAATGCGAAAATTCATATCAAGGCGCACCACAAAAAACCCCGCCGCAATGTAAGAGTAATGGAAGGCAAAAAGAGTCGCGCCATTAAACTCCAAGTCGTGCAACAATGAATTAATGAAGAAGAAGAATTGTGCAGTCGCGAAGAAATCTTTGAGGTCTGCATGCATTAAACCCAAAGATAGCGTGGACAAGGAGGTCGTGACATCAGTCAGAAGTCGCAAGGATACATAAGATAAAACAATTGACTTAACATTTATGTCGAGTTATCCCCACAACTGCCTTCAGTATCACATAAATATCACTATAATAAATATAATAAACACTACATTTATATAAATATCAATTCTAAGCTTCGTAGAGAGTTCGCTTTGATCTACGGAAGGAATTCAATCCCGCATTAGCAAAGATCTAATCAAGGAAAGAATGAGCTATTCTAATTTTAAGGAAGAGAAACCAAGATAGTGTAAACCTATGCAATGACTTAATCTTAGGAGCTAAGGTTTGCATTCATGTTTGCGGGGTAAGGAAGTATCGAGAAAGAAAATACCTGCACAAGGTGTGCTGATAGGTGTGAAGATTTACTCGTCTTCGAGAGAAACAAAGGAAGATTGATAATGAACGGGTGGGGTTTGGAGAGATCCAACTCGCACTATCATATTCCTCGACTAGTTTAAATATGCGTTTCATTGGGCAACGTACGCTGCACCGGCAGTGAATCGATGTTTCACAATAGCCGATTTTCAATGCTCCCTTTAAAAGATAAATCGTTCGCCTAAATTTGTAATTTGATTATCAAAGATTCAATTCATATTTGAAAGTTATTAATTCAATTCTTTTTAGTTTTCTATTATTTGCGGCTTTCAAACCATTCCAATTGTCTATTAGAGTCCAAATAGCATGTGAGACAGTAGTCGTGGTAGTTGGTTCGGGAATTCCTCAGATCTCTGTGATCGATATCTGGACTTAACTAATTTACTACTTGTTCGACCCGGCACTTTTAAGATAATGGATCAAACCACTAAAAATGATTTACTCCAATGAAAATGCTCTAATGAATACAATAGCTACGAACACAATGTACAAGTCACTGCAAATCAATGGGATTATACAGCACCTTCTGGTGATAACGCCTATAAATTTGCGGTGTTTTGATCCATGTCACCAAGCAGGTGCGCAATTGTTTTCTGGTCTAAGTTTGGGAATAGACAATAGTCCTTTGGTAATAGTGTCATAAATTTGTATATGTCTTTTGGTCACCAAACAGTGGGTAACAAAATCTTGGAGTTTTGTCAAACTCTACGAGGTAGGAAATTTTCCTACTTAGGTTATTTCTAACCTAAAGGTCATTTAATGGCAAAAATATTGGGACTAAGTGTAGGAAATTTCTAGATTGTTTCTAATGCCCGCATACTTTAATCGTTTTAAAGTTTGACTGAATTTTTTGTGACTATTTTCAGACAAATTCAGTATCAAATTTGTGACTATTGACTATGTGTGCTATTTTTTTTGTGTTGTTGCAAATATTTGAATAATATGTTGGTTGTGTGAAAATCATGTTAATGCATGCTTATGAATGTATTGACATGGAATTTTTTGTGGATGTAAATTATATGTAGAAAATATAATTATCCATGTGTTGAATATGTCAGATGTGGGCCTATTACATGTAAGATAGACATAGCATGCAACATATATTTGGTACTGCATTTAAGTACGGGACATCACGTTGATTCCGTGTGAGTGCATGGTCTCTGGTCGACACTCGTGTTCGTGTTCGACGGTATGGTAAATCAACACCATACAGTGTCATGACGAGTCATAAATGTGACAACGTCCAACCGAGGCTCACAAATATGGCATGAAAAGCACAAAATGGGTGAAGCAAGTAGGGTCCCCTCGTGAAAACCCGTATATCGTTGTACATGAAACCGCTTCTGAAAGTGAAACCCCTGAAAATCAAATTTTGAAAGCGGTAAAACCGTAATTTCACTGTAACTGAATTTTTCTAGTTCTCGGATGACAAACGGATTCTCACCATTAAATGGTTCCGCAAATCTAAGAACTATGTAAAATTTCACAAATTCGAGACAAATGAAATTTCAAGTTTTTACATAATAAGAGCGGTGCGTGACACTGGCACGTCAGGAGTGGCCTAGAGTGTACCATGGTCATGTGCGCACGACGGAACATGGAGTTCAAATGGGACCCATGAGAGACACATGGCATCATGCTATTGGAAGGAAATCCATGGTAGATGGATAAGAGGATAATGAAATCCAAGTCAACTAATGGGAAGTTGACAAGTGGCAAGTGAGAGGACATCCCACTTGACCCCATTCTTGACCCAACCGTTTGGGAGAGAATAAAGAAAAGAAGAGAAGGAAAGTGACAAAGAGAGTTTTTGTAGAGAGAGAGACACCACCTTCTCTCTAAATTTCCCGGTGATCGGACCGACTGTTCCAGGCGGAGCAAGAGGAAGAGTTTATCCTCGTAGCTAGAGCTTCACAACAAGACCAGTTTTGTGGAGTTTCGACAAACTCCGAGATGTTCGGGGCCTAATGGCCGTCTCATTGGGGTTCCAAAATCCCTGGACTGTGCGGAGGAAATCCCTGTAGTGGTTTTTGGACAAATCCCAAACCTAATCGCGGACCGCATGTGTTGATTGGGTGTGATATGTTATTGCTATGTCAATAACATGGTTGTCAGGTGATCCGGGCGCTCCAAGATGGACAACCGGGTTGTTTATTAGCCCATGTGAACTAATTTTTGTGTTATTTACTATGAACGAATAACACGCTTGTTTGTGTATGATTTTCATTATAATATATGAAGAGATAATGTATTGTATGGAATAAGAAGAATGCATTTCATATGCACCTAACCTAGAATAGTAGGTATAGAGTGCATGACATGAAAACAAACGTGGGTCACAATGACTTACTTTGAAGATTTTCTCCGAAGAATCATTGAGAGGTCAGTCTACCATCATCTCTGAGGACGACCCACACCCATGCAAAGGAAGGCTCTAAATTCACTCGAGGGGTTGTCCAATAGAATTTTATCGAAAAATATACAGAGGTCGCCAATATCAAAACCTTGAGCCAGAACAAGTGTTTCTCACACTCGCTTAGGCATGCGTGGAGGGAGTCAAGAGGGCTCGAGATGTGGGGATGGGTAAGTCACATTTTTCATCCATAGTATGTAGACATTATAGGACTCAGATGTTTTACTTGAATTGAACAAGGCCATGAGCACTGAGTGGAAAAACCCATGATTAACACTACTGGGCATTGCTCACCCCGCCGTGGGATCCCCTTCAGCACAGAGAGATTCCGTGGACACATCACTAGAGAGGTCGCTGGAGGAAAGCCGACATGTGGCTTTGATTATATATATTTTTGTAAAAATGGGCGAGACATTATGATCATGCATGTTTATAGGAGGTAATTAACTTTAAAACTATTGCGGAATGATAATAATGATGGTGAGTATGATGTATGGGTCCGGACGTGGCTACTATCATGTTCGAGTCTCGTGGAGAGACATCACTCGCGGCATTGAGAATAATGGCTACTTTTATTCCATGGGTTAACAGTCATTAACGACCCCTAAGTTCTGGGTTACAGAAAGCCCAGAAAAAATGTCAGATAGGTCAAGAAATGGGCTCAGAGAACCCCTGGAATCTGTATCACGAAATGCATACAAAACATTGTACTCTGGTAAGGAACAAGTAGCATTAGGTATCCAATGGAGCGAGAATTACAAAAACAAAAACTTTTGTTTTTGGAAAAGGATCAGGGAGAGGACGCCTGACGTTTTCACACTGTACTATGGTAGTTTCCATTAAGACTAAGTTATGGGTATGAGGAGTCTCATCTCATGTATGATATGAATAGATTCAGAATTGCATTTTCTGTGATGGAATGTGGCTTGATTTATGTATGTCATCGATTTTGCATTTAGGGTGGGGAGAAATCTGTAGGAGAATTTTTCTACTAGGAGATTACATTCTATCGACTCCCTTCCGGTACCCGGGACGAGGTCATGATTGCAAAAAGGAGGCCGACATGTACTCTGAGAACATTTTTTGTAAAAGTGTTTTGTATAAAAGGAATTTTATAAAATTCTTGGAATATTGTATAAATAGTCGTATGTAATATGGTAAGAGGATCGTGGATCGACCCCGCTGCACTATAATTATTCAATTTCTTTTCATATTTTAGATTGAATTATGAATGAATGCAATCTTTCAGAAGGGACGCGTATGGAAGTGGTGCCGAGTAACCTCGTCCATAAGGTTGGTACCATTCAGTGCCAAGACTAGCGTAAGATAAATCCTGGGCATTAAAATTCCAAGAGTTGATGGTTGTCACCCGACTTCTGGAATTGGGGGCAAGCCACTTGGTATCAGAGCTTAGGTATACGAATACCTAAGACTCGTTAGGCACAAGTTTAGATCATGCATTGTTGTGTGTTGCGTGTTTTGTGCTTAACATGTTGCGTGATTGTGTGATGATTTGTGCTTAATATACATGGTGGATTGTATATGAAACACTAGGGTTAGTAAAACATAACCTTAGGGGTTCTACAAGAAAACAGCATGATAGTTCAGAATTAATCAGATAGTGTTCGGGTATTATGCACCGCTTAATGAAAAGGGATGAACTGTAGAAGTCTATGATGTTAAAGTCTATTAGTGGGTGGCTTATGCACTACTAGTTAGACTAGATAAGGAATCTCAATTTTCTATTTGACATGTGTAGATGGCAAGTCGAGGAAGAGGACATAGAGGCGGTGGACGGGGCAACAACCAACCACCACTAGCCTTTGATCATCAAGCCTTCATTAAGGCTATTAGTGCTACGACTGCTACCCTTATGCAGGCAGGTGTTATAGCTGTCACCATCGCATAAACTAGTGCAATTGGGAACCAAGGGGGCTCAAGTAACCTTCAGAGGTTCAAGGCACATCATCCTCCGGCCCTCGAGGAAGGAGGAGGCTCAATTAAGTAAGCCAGTCATCGCTTCTCGACTATCTCTAAGGGATACAAGCCGCCAGTGAGAAGAGAGAAGAGAGTTAACCTCTTCTCAGCTCAAGATAAGCAGAAACTTTGCTTCTGAATAACCATGACGTAGTCAGGTCACTGTACAAGGCTGGCAATAATCATTCAGTGGAGACACTTCAGGCCCTAACCACCTAAGGCAGAGCATTGCTTCCATTGCCACCAGCCTGGACTCTTTAGACAAGATTTCCCTCAAAGGTATGATTCTGGGCCTATAGACATCACACCTTAATCATCACGGGATACGCGTGACGCATGATTCTTTCCTTGTACCAGCAAAATATGGAACCAGATTAGTCCCGTGGTGTTGAATAGCGCACTCTACTTCTTTCGCTGCAGTGGACACACAGCCAGTGGCATGGGTCAAGTCAAGGTCGAGGACAAGGTTTGAGCGATCTCCAGAGGACCCATGGGCTTGTCTACGCCATTGCATCAGTCGAGCGGCAGATCGAATCGATATAAGGCACGCTTTACTTCGCAAATTTTGCTGATCAGGCGTTGCTTAAACGGATGATCATATTTTTATTATCGCGACCAGGTAGACAGTGTAAACCCGAAGATCTGCATTTTAAGGAAGTGGCAGAACGACAATTTTGGTCAAATTTGAATTTTTGACCTTGATATGAAACTGACTTCATCGTTGAATCATCTCGCAAAATCTAGCTACCACGTCGACTTCATCGACCAAATAAATAATTTCACGCTTTTTTCGAGGTAATCGAGAGGCGGCGAGACACTGGAGCATTTGAGTCAAGAAGAGGAGACACGTGTCAAGTGGAGACATTAAATGATATCGGCAGCCATAGGACACATGAATTTCAGAGTGGATAGAAATCCATGTGATGGATATAGATAGTATAAATCCAAAGAGCCGACAGACTGACATGTGGGCAAGTAGAGAGGACATCCCACTTCCGACCTCATTCTCGCCCAACAAAGCCTGGGGAGAGAAGGGGAAAGAGAGAGAAAAGAGAGGAGAGAAGGAAGAAGAAGAGGATTTTAGAGAGAGAGAGTCTACCTTTTCTCTAAATTTTCCCAAGAAACTAGCTCCATTTAACCCTGCATGAGATTAAGAGGCAAGCTTCGACCACTGCAAAGGCGCGAGCGGGTACTTATTGTGGAGTTTCACAACCCGAGAGGTGGGTCTTCCTGATACTCTGTCTAAAAAGCCATGATAATGGTTTTTGTGTTGTAGTCGTGAAGGGTTATGATTTTTGGCCCCACAAAAGGAACTGACAAGTTGATGAGGGGTCGCCTACGACAAATTTACGATCGGCTCGGGACCGTTAAGAACAAATGACCATTGGCTTGACCTGGAAAGATTGGTCTATGAGGTGCTTGCATGTTATTACTTGGTAGTTAAATAACAAGATTGAGTTGTTAGTGTTATTGATTGAAAATGAATGATAATATTGAAGGAGGAAGACGGCACGTTAGTCGAGGCTACGAAGTCAGGAAAATCGCGGTCGCCACTAGTCCTAGGGATTTATGTGTATCATTACCCGAGTGTTAGTGACTTGTGATGTCCATGTATGCTTGAATTGAATGGCTTGAAATGTGTATGGAAATGATTTGTTAACGCATGCCACTGATGTCTTAGCAGATTGCTTGAATTATATGAAATATAATTGTTTATGAGCCATTGAATCGATATAATAATCACATCATTGCATTCATGTGCACAAGACATCGCGTGAGCCCGTGGGTGCACTCAGATAGTTGTTCACCACTCTAAGAAGGTGGGTTGAGTTTGGTTCCTTTAGGGACTACGTCCTACCAAAGACTCATAGTTCAAATCATAAAATGAAAAGTAATTAATGTGTGTTGAGCGAAGCAAGAAGAGGGCCTTTAATCCCCTCAGGTGAAAAGCCTGGAATTCGGGTGTAGGAGACCCATGACAATATCCGAAAGGTCCTATATGGGTGTGAGAGAACCGCGGTGCTATCCGAAAAGTTCTGTGTGGGTGTAAGAGACCCGTGGTGTAAGTCGGTGTTCATAAGCTCAAAGTAAAACACACAAACATATTTATCACTTAGACTAGAAGCCGGAAAGGATGTGGAGCCTGATCATCTCTTATCATAGCATTGGCAAAGTGCATTGGGTGTTGGTGAGCGCACAAAGGCCTCGTGATATGGGTGTCATCGATATTACTAAAGGATGATTGCCACACTGGCATAGGCATGTGTGAGGGAGTCGTGGCGATCAGGTATGGGCATGGAAAACATTTCATGCATGATATAAATCATTCCATGTGTAAATTGTAAATTGTATGGAATGTGGATGTTGTGATGTGCATTTTAGGTGGGGAGTAGCCCTCGTAGGAGAATCCAACTACTAGGCATTGCTCACCCCGTCGTGGGATCCCCCTTTTAGGTACCGGGAGTATTTAGGAAGACGACGTCACTTATATTTTGCTTGGGAAGAAAGCCGACATGGGCTGATTTAAGATCTTGAAAGATATAAAAGATCTATTGATATATGTTTAAAGTGGAGATGGTAATAATCTCGAAACTGCTGTAATATAGTTGGTTATATTTTTGGTGAGTATGGATGTATGGGCCCGACGTGACCATTTTACTCATGTTTGAGTCTCGAGTAGAGAGACACTATTTTCAGGGTATCGAGAACTCAATGGCTACGTGAGCTCGCGAAGTTGATTCGCTGTCAACGAACCCTGGGTTTAGGGCGCTATAGATAGATTTGAACTTGAGGTTGAGACCTTGGAAAAAGCCATGAGCTCAGAATCTCCCTAGAAACTAGGTGAGGTTGACTGATACGTAGAATCGTGAGTTGTGAGATCCTGACCTCTACTCACAAAGGGACCAAGGATCATGAATAGGTCCGAGGTTGATGTCATCCTCGAAATGGACTGATTGACTGCACATTGGGTCGTCATAAATTGTGATTGAATGAGAGTTATTACCTCCACATAGGACAGTATTGGTATATGATTACCCCTAGGAATTTCAGGGACGAAATTCTGTTAAGGGGGGAAAAATTTCAAACCAGAGAAAAATTCAATTTTTCTGAAAAAAGGTAAAACAGTAATTTTGGTTAAAAACTGGAAATTTTCTAGATCTTGGATAACAAAACGGACTTCACCGTTGAATTCGTATCGCGAAATCTAGTTACCTCGTCTAATTTCTTCGAATTCTGAGACAATCGGAATTTCATGTTTTTCAAGGTGTCGGGTGTCGGGTGACACATGGCATGATCATGTGGATACCACATGGAACCCTAGGGGAGTGACACATGGCATGAGCCATGTGGTGCACTTAGTGGAATACACAAGCCTGTGTCAAATGAGAGAAGAAGTGAAAAAAAAAAAATCAAGAAATTATGAAAAACGTGAGAGGACAAGTGGTGGTAGATAGGGTGTTTCCACTTATGGATCATTCGCGATGTGAATCGAAATGAGGAAAAGCCAAAGGAGAAAAAGAAATAGAAGAGAAAAAGAAAGAGAAGAGAAAATGAGAGAAAAGAGAAAATGAAAAATGAAAAAGAAATGAGAAGGAGAACAAACCAAAGAAGGGAAGTTCGGGGGATTAGAAAGGGAGAAAGGAAAGAAAAAGAAAGAAAGAAAGGAGGAGAAGCAAACAGGAGAGAAGGAGATAAACGGATGAGAGAGAGAGAGAGAGAAAGGGGAGAGAAACAAAAATAGAGATTTTCCCCGCATTCTGACGGTCGAAGCTAGACGGTCATAGAAGAAAAGTCAATCAACACATCACGAGCTATGCGTGGGTAGCAAAATCTTGGAGTTTCATCAAACTCCACAGGAATTTTCCGGTTTAATTTGTTTAAAGGTCATTTAATGGCTCGAGTTTTCTTCGAGGTCAGGAGAGGTGTCAGACTTCAATCCCAAAATCTTTGACCAGTGTAGGAATTATCGGGATCGTTGGACAAATCAACATAATTTTTGTGGACTGCTTTTCTCGACAAATCGACTAAATTCGGGGCTATTTTCGGCCAAACGCTAAATTTCTAGACAATCGCTGAATTTTCGCAGTCCCGGTACATTTCGGATTGTTTTCGCAGTTCTGAATCAGGATTTTCTCGGATTGCGGTGTGTGCTTTTTTTTTTACATGTTATTGAAAATATTTGAATAATATGTTGGTTGTGTGAAAATCATGTTAATGCATGCTTATGGATGTATTGACATGGAATTTGTGATAGATGTAAATTATATGTAGAAAATATAATTATCCATGTGTTGAATATGTTGCATGTAGTTCTCATTATGCATGTAACATGACATAGCATGCAATGACATTTGCATTGCATTTAAGCACGAGACATCACGTCGAGTCGGGTGTGAGTGCATGGTTGGGGTCAACACTATGTTTGGTGTTTGATAGTATGGTAAATCGACATTGTGTTTGGTGTTCAATGGTGAGCTCAGTAAAATGGGACAACGTCCAAATAGAGGCTCACGATTGCATGGCATGAAAAGTACGTGTGTAAATGGGTGAAGCAAGTAGGGATAAACACCCCCTCAAGTGAAAAACCTGGTATATTGTTTAGACATGAAACCGTCGGTGAAAGCCCTAAAAAATATTGTATAGGCATGCGGCGTCTTGCGGTGAGAACCCGGAAATCCGTGGCCTACAAATGCATAACACACGGTACTTGGTAAGGAAATAAGTAGGCATTGGGGGTATCCAATGTGTCTAGAATTACAAAACAAAAAGCTTTTGTTTTGGAAAAAGGGTCAAGGGCAGGATGCCCTTGAATGATTTTCACACTTGGCATTTGCATGTGTGAGGGAGTCAATCAAGAGTCGGGTTATGGGCATGAGAAGTCTCATCTCATGCATGACATGAAATATTCCATATAGGATTACATTTTCTGTATGGAATGTGGTTTGATGTATGTATGTCAATGCATGTGCATTTAGGTGGGGAGTAGCCCTTGTGGGAGAATTAGTCTACTGGGCATTGCTCACCCCGTCGTGGGACCCCCTTTCAGGTATAGGGAGTGTAAAAGGAGACGGCGGCTCCGGCGAAATTTGTGATTGCGAAGAAGGCGACGTGTGGCGGCAATTAGCATTTTGTAAAAGTGTTTTGTATAAAAGGAGTTTTATAAATTCTTTTGGACTATTGTATATATAGTCGGGTATGTAATTATGGTAAGAGGGTCGTAATCGGACCCCTACAAACTGTAATTATTCATTTTCTTTTCATATTTTAGATTTAAATATGAATGAATGGGTCCGGTGAAGGGACGTATGGAAGTGGTGTCGAGTAACTCGGTGTCCATGGATAGTTGGTACCGGTCCTGGTGCCTAGACTTAAGTCGCGAGCGACTAAGACTAGAAATTAGCGGGTTGGCTTGAGTTTGAATGAAATTTTAAAAAAGTGGGCGTCATAGATTTAGCTAATAAAATGTTTTTTTTGAAAGACAAATTGAAAATAATATGATAATAAAATAAAGTATAACATTAAATCCAATCTATCTTTACAAATATAAAAGCAAGAGTTGTTCATTTTTCTTTCATAAATACCCTTGTCGATTTAATAAATTACAGCTATTTAATAATATCGCATATTCCCATAATATTTAATTACAAAATTAATAAAGAAGAAATCTTATATTAGCCAATTCCATGATGTATTATAGGAAGTGATTGTCAAATTTTTATTTTAAAAATATATGCTAGTTTACTTTTTAATTTAAATATTTATTGATGATGCTTCAATTTCAACATGGTTTGTTTGGAGGCGTATTAAATTCGTTGGGGCGGGACTGGGCTTCTTCTTGGACTAGTGCGCTAGCTATGTTGTTGCTCTCCTAGAGAAAATGCAAAGAAGAAGAAAGGGCCGGTGGGAGCTTCGCGGGTGGCGTCTCAGATGCCCTAAGTCAGTTCCTCCCTGAGAGAAAAGATAGACTGCTTAGAGGGCGAATGTGTTGCGTACCTTTCACCGATGGGGTGGCCTGTTATTTATAGCGTATGTTTTTCCCAATTGGATGGTGGTAAGGATTCTTTCTTATTGGATGGAGGATTTTCTTTCCTTATCGTTGTTAGATTAATAAGGGATAATAGGGAAACGGTTATTAGGAATTATCCTACTTCCCTTATTGATGAGATTTGGTTTGATTTACAGGATAAATAGTTATTAGGAATTATCCTACTTCCTTTATTGGTGAGATTTAGTCTGATTTGCAGAATGTGGGCCTTCCCAATTACACGTGTTATCGGCTGTTGGGGCGACGGATTTGGAGCTTTAAGTTTTGAAATTTTGGCACCAAGGGTTTGGTTGTTTTATTTGGCTTGCCTCTTCCTTGGGCCTGGTGAGTGGGCCTGTGCGCCTATTTTTCAAACCCTATCAGTTGCCCCCCAGCCCTTGTGTACGGTGTGCGTGGGCAAGGGTTGTAACGTTTCTCGTATCGAGTGTGATTTCCACGTGTCGGCTCAAGGCTGGATCAGTTAGGGCTTTGTCGCCGTCATATGTCTTATGATAATGATGACTTTTCAATTTTCGTGCTCATTTCTTCCAATTCTTTCAATTTCTTTCTGTTTCTTCCGAAGATATCCCCTGACCGTTCGCCTTATGTTTCCTTGGTCTATAAGCTTTTTCTTTGCTTTTTAGTGAGTTCGGACTTCCCTTATCCTTAGTATTCCGTCTGAACCTTCTGTACAGAATCCTTTTCTGGCGTCTTACTTGAGATAGCTTTTTCAGTTTTATTCCTGGGACGGGCGTGTCTTTCTCCCTTAGGTATCCTTCGGAGTATCTGGCCAGAAATTTGGAGTAGTTAAGTTTGTCCTTACTACTTGCCCTCACCATGGGTCCAAGTCGCTCTTCTTCTTTGCGCATTGGAGGTGACTCCTCGGTTGCTGTCGGTTCAGGGCGGACTAGTAGTACCTCCGACCGCTCGGCTCGAGTTGATCTTCGAGACGCCTCGGGGGAGCCCCATTTTCCTTTGAACAAAGGTAAGGGGAGAATTGAAGAGATCAAGTATCCCGGGGGATCGGAATATCTAAGGTCCGCCGTGTAGAATGCTTTGGTTGTGGGACCTAGCAAAGTCGGACCCCTATATGGGGTGCTTTTTGCCAGGCGTTACCGACCTCCTTTTGGTGTCCGGGTGTGGTCCCCCGACGCTTTGACCTCTTACGTGGTTCTAGTACCTAAGATGGTGTGCTTCTTTGAAGTGGCCTTCGACAACAGTCTTCGCTTCCCTCTACACCCTTTTATAAAGGGTTTTACAGCATTTCAATGTCTGTCCCTCTCAACTCTCGCCCAATTGCTGGGGTATCTGGTCGGGTTGTTGGTTTTCTTCAGGGACAGGGGCCTTGGTGTGCCCAGTATAGCTCTGTTCCTTGATCTTTTTAGCGCGAAGGAATCCGCCGAGGGCTTCCTTTATTTTTCCAGGCGTACCGGCGCTCCTCTAGTAATTTCCGATCTTCCATCTTCCCATAGGTTTTGGAAGGAGCGTTTTTTCTTCGTTAGTGGTCGCACTTGGGAGTATGACCCTCTTGACAAGGATGACACCTTGGGAGTTCCAGTTGCCTGGACCAACCCCGAGAATCTATGTGAGTATCGCTTTGTTTTTGGTATAGTCTTTGTGAGGTCATTGGGTATCTCTAGTGCGCATTGTTGATGTTTGCTTTCGGTGCTCGAGCCAATTTGATCCCGAAGATAATATTATAGCCACGATGGTGGTGAGGTGCTCCCCACGCCCACACTCGGGCGGTCGGATCTGATATTCCTGGACCTTCAAGCTTGAGGTCTACTCGCTCTACTGCTTTGAGGCCTTCACCTCCTTCCGCTATGAAATTCTCTCCCGTCGGGCCTTCCGCTGCAAAGCCCACCAAGGGAGAGCTTTTGGCTTGAGTGGAGGCGTTGTCTCGGAAGTCCCGGAGCGTGAAGCGAAAAGCTTCGGGCTCCGTTGAGAAGGATTGCCCGGCTTGGGGTAAGGTTTCGAAACTGGGGGCATCTTCCTCTTCCCCTTCTACCCACGCCCGAGTGCCAGGGCAGGGGTTGTCGTCTTCGGCTGAGGTCTCTAAAGCTCTAAGTTCGCAGCCCCGTTCTAGCTCTGCTGTAAAGGCAAAAGATTCCACGGGAAGGGGCGTGGCGGAACGGCCGTTGGAGGTCATGCTATCAGCATTTGGAATCCTCACACTTGCGGGTGTTAAGCCCTTCCTCGAGGGGAAGAGTTGAAGAGGAGGCTCCAAAGCGACGGGGGATGCGTTCATACTCCTCAGCGCCGAGCTTGCGGCGGCGCGGTCGTCCGTCCTGGGTGACCTCGAGAAAGTCGGCGCTCTGCCGTTGAGAAGCCTTTGCTCTGTATCCGCCGGGGTCACCTCTGTAAGTTCCCTTATCTTTCCGTATCTGATCCTAACTTGTGCTGGGTACTGATCTAGTATTGGGTGTGGGCAGGTGGCTACTCATTTGAAGAGTTTGGCCAAGAAGGCCAATCAGAACGAAGGTCATGTCAAAGCCGCCCGAGTTTATAAGGCGAGGGTGGCTTCACTTACTTCTGAGCAGGCTAAGCTGCGAGACCGGGTGCAGAGCATGACCGAGGAGGCGGTGAAGCTTAAGTCCGATCGGGGCGCTGCAGTCGGGGCGCGAACTCGGGATTTGAGGGGTGCGGAAGATGAGGCTAGAAACAGCTTAAGAGCGGCCGAAGTCGAGCTTCGGGAGGTTCGGGATGGGCTGCAGGCTGTACAAAATGACTTGCTGGAGGCCAGGGACGGGCTGCAGTCTGCCCAGTCTGAGCTTCAGATGGTCAGGGATGGCTATTTCGTCTCGAGTGGCTAGCGAGGGTGCAGAGAAGAGTACGTGGGGCGGAGATGGTACGTACGTAAAACAGCGTATTTCTTTGACGAATGGTTGCGGTGCTGTTGTAGCGGACAGAGCCGCCGAGATGGGATACTTCTGTCATGCCCTTTAAATCAAATGTTGATAAAAATAAATTTTCTCGTATTCGTTGAAATGTCAAAGGAGTCTGCAGCGAGTCATAAGTATAAATAAAATTGAAATCTGGATAAGTCCGGGTATCATTCCACTGTGAGGATTGATAGCGGAGTCTGGATCAGCATACCCCAACTACTAAAATTCCATACTATTTTGGACCTTAAAACTCATAGTGAGTTTATCTGACACAGTGAAATCCTATACTATTGAATATGTTCAAGCTAAGCTAAAACAAAGTAAATGAATGAAAATAAATTCTTACAATGATTAATCAATTTCATGAACAACTATAAATGAAATACAATGTAATCAATTCAGCTAACCATTACTCTATTTCTGTAGTCAACATTAATAAGTTTCGAAACTATTAGATAGTTTATCCATGTATTCTGTTGGATCTCTTCTCGATCAAGGTCAAATGTTTCTTTGTATTAAACTCTCCCCTCTGAGTCTGACATTTTCTTCTGTCTTGCTACAACTCTATTGGGCGTAGACCCACACCTCTGGTTTCTGTAAAGTTTCTACTACTTAAATGGTGGCTGACCTCGGATCTATGGGTTTATCCCTTTCCCTTGATTAGATCTAAGCTAACATGGGGATTGGAACTTACCTATAGATTAAGGTGAACTCTCTGATTATTTATATTGTTAAATACACCCCTCCAACTTCAATTATGAGCGAATAGGGGATTTATCAAAATGAACTCTCGAGCTGACGGAGGTCGTCAATAGTAGTTGGAACATATACCCGAAGAATGCTCCTCAACTCTGGGAATCTCAGTCTCTATGTCACGCGAGGGCATCACGGATGCTCCCGAGAGTAAAGATACATTCCCTCAAGTATTTGGTATTAGGGTACTACTATTGGGAACTTATCCATTCAAAAGCGACACCGATTAAGTAAAAATCGGGCAAATTAATTCTCGGGTATGTGCGGGGAAGGCGTAACTAGAAATGTAAATCAAATCCGGCGAGCTGCGTTACGGTGCGCATTTGCACGGAATTAGAAATGGGCACGATCACGCACAAACTTGTAATTACACAATAAAAGCGAGAAAAATGAATTCGAGAAGTCGTCTAGATTTCATAAATTTTCAGCCAATAATACTTAAGAAAAATAATAGAACTAAAGATCCAGCTCTACTCGTCTCTGCACAGTTCGCAGATTCAAAACCAAAAAATAAAAAAATAAAAATCTACTCTAAAATATACACTGAGTTCCTCTTCTTCTCCCTTTTCTGGGTAGTGAAGACGGGAAAACTTCCTTTACTCTTCTAAGACTATCTATTTATCACGCAAAAGAATTTGGTCGAATCCCAATGCTCCGGTAAATCAAAGGAAAAGCCCGACTCCTTTGTCTATCGCGACCTCGAGTTGATGTCGCGACATGGACTTGTCTTGATTGCTCGTGATCAGTCGCGACTTCTTTCCTTAAGTTGCAACCAATTTGTCTTGCAACTGCCTTTGATCAGTGGTCGCAACATCATTTGTGGTCGCGACCTCATTTGCTCATCGTTCCTTCAGTGTTGATGTCGCGACCTCAGTTACATGTCGCGACATCATTATCTTCCTATTCTTCCGACTTCTGAGTTGCGACATCAATTTTAGGTTACGACCACTTTGCTGTTTGTATGATGACTTCATGTGACGACTTTGATTCCTTGGTCGCAATCGTGTTGGTGGTCTTCTTGCTTTCATATCTTTCAATTTTATGTCGCGACCTCATGGTGATGTGCGACCTCTTTTAACCCATTTCTTTTCCTCAGGTTGCAACCTCAGTTCTACGTTGCAACTATTTCCTCTTTCCCACCTATTTTCCAGGTCTCGACATCAATTTCTTATGCTCAGCTTTTCTTCAGGTCGCGACCTTAATGAGTGGTCGCGACATCATTTCTGATCCTTGACTTGTGAAAGGTCGCAAGTTCAGTTCCTGGCAAGTGCTTCTATTTGGCTACAGGTTGCGACCTCCTTCCAAACTCTATCTTTGGTTGCACCTTAAATCTTCCTGTGTGTATGTCGCGACATCAGAATGATGTCGCGACCTGAAATGGAGCCTTTTATTTAAAAACTGGTTGCAACCTCTTTCTTTTGCAAAAACCTCTCTGGTGGCTTCATAGACGGATCCTTGTCACGACTTCAGAGTGGTGTCGTGACATCACTTCTTTTCAGTTGGTGTCGCGACATGAATTTCTTCCCTTGATTATTTCCTTCAGTCTCTACAACATTTTCTTTGTCGCAACTTCCTTCTTCAAGTCACGACTTCACTTGTTCAAGTTTTCTATTTCTTCCTTGGCCAGAATACGATGTCGTGACTTGAATTTCTTGGCAAGCGAGCATTCTGTCGCGACTTAAATTTTCGGGTTGAGCTCAGTGCAACTGCGGTGATTTCTTCTGATTTTTGCTAAGATTTGAGTTTCTGCTATATTTTCCTGCAAAATGAAATTTGAGTTAATTATCCACCTTTTTGCAATTAAATCACATTTATCTCGTAACATACTCTGAAAAATGAATTAAAAATCTAATGAGTTTTTGGACTCATCAGGCTTCTGAGGCTATAAGTTCTGTGAAACGCTTGATTGAGGAGTGCCATGGGTTGCGAGGAGACCTTCATAGGCAAGAGCTGCAGTGGATTCGGAGGACCGAGAAGTTATAGGGAGATTGAGGGATGGGGCACATTACTCAATGGGCTTAAGGTGGCTTGCTTTCGGAGGAAGAATTTGCTTTAATGCCTACCAGGGCTGGACTTCAATTTCGACATCCCTAGCAACGAGGAGGCAGAAGAGTCCCTCTCCATGAACCCGTTAAAGGAGAACGAACATCCAGCGAGGCCCACTTCCCTTCTTCGCCCTCTGCTCCTTCTTTTGATATATGATCTCCCGCACATATCTTTGCTTGCTTTTTGTTTTTTGTTTTTTTTTTTTTTTTTTGCTGGGCTTGGGACCCAGGACATATGTAGCCTTTTCCTTAATGAATATTCATTTTTCATTTCATCGCTTTCGCTTCTACTTGTGCTCTTCACGATGTTACCTTGAGGCTGAATTGACTTCTTATGCGCATGGCTGAGGTGGGCGCTTGAGTTGGCTGGTGAGCTCTGGAGGTGGGCGCTGAGGCTCTGAGGCGGGCCATATAAGGCCGAATTGCCCTAAGGCTCGCCCGACTCTTGGGGCGCATGGGTGCATGGCTGGTGAGTAGTTGAGCCTCCGGTAATTTCTTTGGGCTCCTAGGCGGCGAGGCCTTATGGGTGGTCTTTGTTTGAAGCTGACTCTTGGGGCTGCGTGGGCATGGCTGAGTTGAGTAGTTGAGCTCGTTAGCTATTTCTTGGGCTCTGGGCGTTGAGGCCTTATGAGCTAAATTGACTCTTGGGTGCATGGGGCTGCACGTAGCTGGCCCGGAGTAGTTAAGCTCGTCAAATTGAGCTGTTGGGCTCCTGGCGTTGAGGCCCTTACGAGGTGAGCGGCTGAGTTGAGCCCGACTCTTGAGGTACGCATGGTATGGCTGAGGCGGAGTGGATTGAGCTCGTTAAAGGCGAAATTGTTGGGCTCTTGGGCTGCGAGGCCTTACGAATTTGAATAGCTGGTTGAGGGAGGTGACTCTTAGGGTACGCATAGCTACATGGCTGGCCCGAGTGGTTGAGCTCGTCGGCGGTCTTTGGGCTCTGGCGGCCCGAGCCTTATGGGGTGAATCTTTGGTGACCCGACTCTTGGGGTATGGGTGTATGGCCCCTAAGGCGAGGTAAGTTGAGCTCGTCAAGGCGAGCTCTTTGAACCTGGCTGCCCAGGCCTTATGGGCTGAATAACTGGTGAGCTTGACTCTTGGGGCTGCATGGGCATGGCTGAGTTAAGTAGTTGAGCCATTCGAGCTTATTCTTTGGCTCCACAGGCGGCGGCGAGGCCTTCACGAATTTGGATAACTGGCTGAAAGGCTGACTCTTAGGTTGCATGGCTGCATGGCTGGCGTAGGATTGAGCTCGTTTAACTCTATAGCCGCCTAGTGGCCTTCCCAGGAGTCTCGCGGCATGTAGCACTTGCTGTCGGGTGTGCAATTGGAGACTTGATGGTGTGAGCTTGAAGTAAGGGCGGAGTTTTTCGAGACTACGGTTACTAACGCCGGGATTAATTTCTCCATCCTTGGGTACCTCTCCTCTGCTCATCTGGGAGCTCAATTTGTCAATAGTAGACGGGATCTTTGTGCTTTCGGTCTTTGTCTACGACGGAGTTGTTAGTCAGAGAAATTGAAACTTCAATCTGAGGAGTAGGTAGGTTCCCAGCGAGGGGCTTACGGAGCAGGGAGGAGAGCTCAAATACGTCTTCATGAGAATGCTTCCTGCACCAATTTGTATCCCACTTTGAAAAGCTTTCTTTAAAAACTTGGAAGAAGAGTGACATTTATCATTTATTACGGATACGGAATCGATCTTAAAATTGTAATCCTCCACAATCGGTATTTGGACCTCCTTTATGCTTGATGGTGGCGCCATGTCTAGCACAACCTTTATTTTGTCTGGATTTGCCTCAATTCCTCGGTTGTTGACTATGAAACCTAAGAATTTTTCGGCTGACACTCCGAAGGCACATTTAGCTGGATTCAACTTCATGTTGTATTCTCTTAGGATCTGGAACGCCTCAGACAGATGAGCTATGTGGAGCTCGGCTGTGGTTGACTTTACTAACATGTCATCTATATACACCTCCACGGACGTTCCTATTTGCTTCTAGAACATCTTGTTCACCAGCCTCTAATAAGTAGCTCCTACGTTCTTGAGCCCAAAGGGCATCAAACGATAGCAATAGGTTCCTTGTCCTGTGACGAACGAGGTCTTTTCTTGGTCATTTGGATCCATGCTGATCTGGTTGTAGCAGGAGAAAGCATCCATAAAACTGAGGAGTTCATGGCCGGCCGTGGTGTCTACGATGAGGCCGATTCGCGGTAAAGGGAAACTATCTTTTAGGCATGCTTTGTTGACGTCAGTGAAGTTGATGCAAAGCCGCCACTTACCCGTTGCTTTTGGGCGTGCGGGCGGGTGTTGACGCCGCCGGTCACTCCACCTCTCTAATTGCCCTTGCTTGGAGGAGTTTGCCGACCTCCTCGTTGATTGCTTTTTGCCTTTCAGGCGCGAAGCTTCTTCTCTTTTGCTTGGTAGCGAAGGATGGATAACGGTTTAGCCTATGAGTGATTGTCTGATTAATTCCTCCCATATCCATACCTTCCCACATCTCGAAGGCGTCTTTGTTACGTCACCGAAATGGGTAAGGAAGCAGTTTTCCATGACTTGGAGCGATGTGGCGGGAGTGTTGGGGGTTGTCATCGGCGGTACGGAGTTCGAGTTCTTAGGGCTCGAGGTCGAGTGTTCACCTCGTCGCGCATGTCGAGCTCGTCTGATATATGTTATCGACCGCTTTTTGCTTCATGGATGCCGAATAACATTCCCTGGCCACGCGCTGGTCTCCTCGAACCATCCCCACTCCGCTTGTGGTAGGGAACTTGATCATCATGTGGTAAGCGGAGGGAATGGCCCTTATTGCGTTGAGAGAAGGCCTGCCTAACAACATATTATAGGCGGATGGGGCGTCTACTGCTTGAGGAATTTACATATTTGTCATCATTAAAGCGACATGGGGGTCTCCCAAAGTGAGCACTAGTTGTATTGAGCCTAAGGGTAATACTTTTTCTCCAAAGAATCCTCGCAGGTGGGTGTTGACTGATTCCAGTTTCTCCCTTCCAATGCCCATCTTATCGAAAGTCGAGGCGAAGATGATGTCGGCTGAACTCCCGTTGTCGGCTAGGACCCGATGGACCGTTTTGTTAGCCTGGTACCATCACCAAGGGTCGTCATGGGGGTGTTGGCATCCCTCGGGTGAAGTCGGAAGGCGTTATGAGCGTGTCGAGCCGGCGGTTGGACCTTGCTTGTACCTCCATTACACTCTCGACGTCTTTGTTCGGATGGGCCTTCACGGCTGCAGCGGATTCCCCTCCTCCACCATAGAATCTCAGGATCACATGGATTTCTCTAAGAATTTGTTGGTCTTGAGTTCTTTGCTGTAGGGCGGTGGGGGTGGAGTGGCGGTCGGAAGCTTGATTTTGAGCCTGACCTTCATGTGCTATAAAGCGTCGGAGATACCCACGCCGAATTAAATATTCTATTTCTTTCCTGAGTTGTTACAATCATCAGATTGCAATGCTTTCGTAGTCCATGGAACTCACGATATCGGTGTTATCTCTTTAGCGGGGGGTCGACTTCATGCGGGATAGCCATCTTAGAAATTACTCATCTTTTGTACCTCGCGTAAGACTGATGCGCGGCGATCAAGGGGGTAAAGCGTCGAGGTGAATAATGTTGTCGACGCTCGGGTTGAGGTGGACCCAGACGATCTCTGAGGCTTCCACGTCTTTTCGGGGATCGTTCTTCATCTTTCTTTAGAGACCTCTCCCGGTCATTTTGCCTTTTTGGGCTTTGTCCTCGCCGCTTGTCAGTTCCTCTTTTATCTTTATGGGTTGAATAGCTTCCTTTTTTTGGATATGAGGGCTTCTTCGCCATTAATGTATTTCTCCGCTTTAGCGAGCACCTCGGCCATGCTTGCCTGAGGATTCTTTGAGATGGAGAACATCAAATCCTTTGATTGCACTCCTAGCCCAGCAATGAATGCAGTGATAGCGAACTTCTCGTCTGGTATATCTACCTTGAGACTTCGACATGAACCTGCGGGCTAAGTTCTCGAGGCTTTCATACAGAGCTGCGCTTTATAATTGATAGATGATAACTTGGCTTTCTATAGGTTCTGGCTCCAATGAAGTGGGAGACGAACGCGATAGATAACTCTCTGAATGAGGTGATGGATGAGGGCGAAAGCCTATTAAACCAAGCCAAGAAATTTGGGCGCTTTTAGCGTGAATGGCGAAAGCTCACGCATCGTCACGAGGTCCACGATACCCATGTAGCTCCATTTGATTCTTGTAAGTGTTGAGGTGATCGACGGGGTCTCTGGCACCATCAAACGTTTCCACTTGCGGCATTCTGAACTTTGGTGGGAGAGGGAAGTGGAGCACCTCGGCGGTGAACGGTGACTCAGTTTGTTGCACCAGGGTGTCCATAAAGTCAGGAGCTCGTCCCTTTACAACTTCCTTCACGCGGCTGAGTTCCTGTTGGAGGCTCTTGAACCTCTGTTCCCATGATCGCTCCCCTACCTCTTGCTGAGGGGGTCGTAGTTCGTCGTTTCCAACATGCCCCCCGAGTGTTGATTCGTTGCCCTCCTCCGGGGTTTGAAGGGTGGTCAGTACCCCAGCTCATTGAATTCGCTTCAGTTTCGATCTCGGGGAATGCAGGGGTGTGGTTGTCGCCGTGTGAGCGGCATTACGACCTTCTTGAGTTTGTCGCGCCTCCGTGGTTGTTGCATCTGTTTGGTGAGTTTCTCTAATTCTCCTATCAGGTGTTGGTTGGTGAGGCGGAGGGCCTCACCTGCGTCCGTGTTAACTGGCAGTCGCTTCTAGCATGCGGGAGTGCGCTATCTCGTTGCGTTGGTCATGCGTCCTTGGAGGATTGGCGTTGCTCCTGCTCGTGTTCCGAGTTGATACCATCAGTAACTGAGAGATTAGTCTTATTTGTAAAGGAACTGTCGTTCCCACAGACGGCGCCAACTGATGATGCTTCAATTTCAATCGAACTGGGCTGGAGCGTATTGAAACTCGTTAGGCCGGACTGGGCTTCTTCTTTGGGTAGAGCTAGCTATGTTGATTCTTCTCCCTGCGAGAGAAAACAAGAAAGAAGAAGGGTCGGCGAGGGCTTTGCGGGTGGCGAAAGCCAGTGCCTAAGTCGAGTTCCTCCACGAGAGAAAAAGATAGGCCTTAGAGGGCGAATGTGTTGTGTACCTTTCACCGATGGGGTGACCTGTTATTTATAGCGTATGTTTTTCCCAATTGGATGGTGGTAAGGATTCTTTCTTATTGGATGGAGGATTTTCTTTCCTTATCGTTGTCAGATTAATAAGGGATAATTGGGAAACAGTTATTAGGAATTATCCTACTTCCCTTATTGATGAGATTTGGTTTGATTTACAGGATAAACAGTTATTAGGAATTATCCTACTTCCTTTATTAATTGAGAGATTTAGTCGGTTGTAGAATGGAGCCTTCCAATTACTCGTGTTATCGGTCGTTAGAACCGCGGGCGGGCTTTCGTTTGAAGAAGTGGCACGAGGGCTTAGGTGTTTGTGGGCTTGCCTCTTCCTTGGGCTTTGCGAGAGTGGGCGTAATCTTTATTTTGAACACTTATCATTTATAATTTATGAATTATTTTACATAAAATTTAATTAACTTATTTTCTTGCATAAACTAAGCCACTTTTATATATAAAATTTTCTTATTTCCTCATTCATTATCATCAGAATATTAACATAACAACCTTTATATAAGTAAATCATTTAAATAATCTCTCTTTTTTTAGTTTGTTGCCAAGGTCATTTAGAACCAACCCTCTCCCTTAAAACAAAAAGACCTAATAGAAATTATTTTAGATGAGTTAATTTACATTAGTTTCCCATTCCTCATAAACTTTTTTTTTTAAATAGAATCATATTGATAAATCATAATATAATTTTCCCTTAAAAAAACTTCCACTTATTCTCAAAAAGAATTATTATTCATTTACTATTGAATCTTGATTAAGTATATAATTAAATAAAAATTCAATTCTGCTTTTTTAATCCTTATCTTTTTTTTTAGGATAAGGTGCACAAATGCCTCAAGGTTTTTGCGTGTATCTAGGCTGCGCCGGCGTTTTTTAGTCAAGAATGCGGCCGACATTTACTAGGGTACCCCACCCATGGCCTTCCCCTTAAAAAAAATTACAACTAGGCTGAAAACTCGAGCAAGTGTGTAGTGTTAAATGAGCGTAAACATGAGAACATTTGTGCACCTTTTCCATCATTTTTTCCTTCTGAAGAAAAGGAAGAGGCAAAAGAACAAAAGACTTCCGTGGAGTGTGGGCTAAGGCACCGTGATATGCTTGACCGGACTCTAGCTATTTTTTCCCCTTTTTGAAAAACTGCACCATATATATCTGCCCCTTCTTGACCGGCTTGACCCACTTCCACAGAAGAGTTTGAGGTGTTGTTGCCATCTTGTTTTTATGTCTATATAGTCTTTGGATATTTGGAGACTTGTTTTCCACATTAAAATAATATATATATATATATATATATATATATATATATATATATATATATATATATATATATATATATATATATATATATAGTTAAGGTTTTTGTTTCGAAGAATGACAAACAAAAAGTTAATACATTCGTATTCATTACATGTTTCATAATCATAATTTACAAACTTTTAACATGTAATACAATTAACTTATAAAATATGTAGAAAATATTCTGGGTATAACCCTAGAACAATTAAGAGTAATGAATTTTGTTTCAGTTACAAGAGGAATTAAAAACAAAAATTTGTGTTAGAAGAAGTTTATACACATTCACTCTCTTTAGGTATTTCATAATTCATATAATCAAATAACAAAATATGGAAAAGATTTTTCTGAGTTTAATTAACATAAAGAATTCTAAGCATAATAAGGTCGATCCATGAATTTAGTTCGAGTGCAATCATTATTGAGTTCTAATTATATCAGAGTTGTTGAAGTAATTTATTTAAATTATTAAATAATTTTGGATCTTTAAAAAAAAAAACAGAGTGGCATAGACTATGAAGTCAATAACCAATGCTTTTAGAATACTTAAATAATTTAATGGTTGTTTCTCGTCTATCACTCTCCTTGGAGCCTATATATTCCCTTCCTTTACCCTTACAACCCCATCATCTCCTTCACAACTACGTACCTTTTCTTCATCCTCTCTCAAGGAAAAATGAATCTTTTTTCACCTCATGTTTCAATCTTTTTTTGGGTGTATTGTTTCACACCCATGGTGTTCTCCATCAATTTAGTTGATAAGTTTGCTCTTATTGCCTTGAAAGCTCATATCACATATGATCCCCAAGGCATTTTGGCAACAAATTGGTCGGCCAAAACTCCTCACTGCAGTTGGTATGGTATTTCATGTGATGCTCCTCAAGAAAGAGTTTCTTTTGAATCGCTAGCACTCTAACATGGGTCTTGAAGGAACTATTGTGCCACAAATTGGCAATCTCTCCTTGCTTGTTTCTCTTGATCTTAGTAATAACTACTTCCATGCCACTCTTCCTAAGGATATTGGTAAGATTCTCATAAATTTTGTCTACTTTATGATTTTGTATTCATGTTTCCTATTTCAACATTCAACATCAATAAAGGTTCATATTTGGTTCCTAAAAATAAAAGAGAAGATACAAATAAATAAATAAATAAAGAGGAAAAGAATTAAAAATATTAGCTAAAATAATTTCCGAAATCAATAAATTTACTTTTATATAAAGTTTTATTTCTCCATTTATCATTATTTTGAGTTTTTATATAAAAGATTTGTGATTTTAGATACATGTGGCGCCGAACTTTCAGGGTCCGTTGACAACTTCAACACAACCGGAAATCTATCGATCTGCATTATCTGAAGTTTCCTCCCCCTTGGTAAAAATGGTCACTTGAGCCCATACATTAATACTCATAAAAAATACATCAACTATATAATAATAGTTCAAGAGTTATTACATTACTCTTAACCAAAATATATATCAAAATTTAGAGTTTTAATACATGTTATACAAAATGAACACCAGCCCACAATCGACTTTGCTTCTAAAACCACGGCCTCTAGTGAGCGCGATCACTATCTGTACACTCACAGTTGAAATAATGGGATCGCTAATAGAGATTGACGATGCCCGATGGTGATAATTTCCTGCACGTGGGTTACTCCGCCCCTAAGTGCACATGGCGTAGCGAAACAGCGCTCAATGATCGTGATGCTGCCGGAATGTCACCGTACGTCAGTGTGCCGAGTGCCGCAGGCTCCTCCCACGCCACCTAGTAGTGAATGTGAGGAAAAATATGGTTTCAAAGCAAGAAACGTTGCGAAAACATACTACGGGTTCGGTAAAATACATTGGACAGCCCTCGAAATAAATATGTTGGATAACTCTCAGAAACAATTGCTGGGCCTCAATGTGGGTGTTGGACAATCTCTAACCACCATTTCAGGAAAATCTTCGTCGAAATTCCTTTCATAAAACATTTTCCCATACTTTCTTTTCATTTTAAATTGTCATGCACTCACACCTATCGTTACAGGGTGCCACGGTCATATGAAATACGTTAATACCAATTCAGCAATTAATGTTAATATATTTTACATCATATATTAGTACATAATTAGTCCTAATTCATGTTATTCAATTTCAATCAATAACACCAAATTGTCCACATGGGAATTTAATTAACCAATCAGGCTCAATTCATTTTAATCACCCGAGCCACACAACAAATCACCTGACAAATCACATGAGCAATTTGAAACCCTGATTAAGCTGCAATTCATAGCCACAATAGGAATTTCTTCACTTGGTTCCAAAGGTTTTGAGGCCAAGAAACCACAGTAAATTCGAGGGCTCAACAAAATCCCCATCCATAAAATGGCTCTTAGCCAAGAATAAACCAAGTAGGAAAGATCCTGCCTCTTCTCGCCCCGGAGTTGTCGGAACTCATGTCAAGCGCCGTGTAGCCCTTGGAGCGTAAATGACTTTGCCTCTTGGCGAAAAAACCAGCGGTCAGTATTTGGGAAATTTGAGAGAAGTCCTTTTCTCTCTCTAAAATGAAATTCCACTTACCATGTTTTGTTCAATGAAGAAAATTATTCCTCTTTTGTTTTATTCAATTAAACTTTTCAAAAATTCTATTTGTGTCCTTAAGTTTTGGATTTTTGACACATGGCTTAATTTAAGTCATTCATCTCCATCATCTCACTAATCATGCAACATGTGTCACATGGGTACATGTAGTAGGTGACTTTTGTCGCGCGTATTATCTTCCTGGCTTCGTTTTACGGCACCAGGCTGCAGGTGCCCTCGGCAGCGTGAAGTCTCTTTGTTTGAAATTCGACGAGTGGCTAATTAGACACTGGTGCCTCGGCGTGAAATTCCTCTTGTCTCGAAATTAGGCGTGTGACTAAATTTCGCGAGACGATTCAGCTGATGAAATCCCTTTCGTCATCCAAGATACGAAGAAAAATTTGGATTTTGAGAAATTACCATTTTTTGGAAAATTAGAATTTTCTCGGTCGCCTAATGCAAAGTTTGTAACTATTTTTAATTATATACAATTTTCTTTTCCAATCTTGGGGCATGGTTGGGATAATAACAATTTTTGTCTTCCTAAGGCAATGAAAGGAAAACGATTAAGTAGTGAACGAAGATGATTGTGTAATTGATTGATTATATAAAATTTCAAAATAATAAGTACATATTTGGTAAATTTTATTATTAAATTGTTGTGATCATGGATGACATCTAAAATAAGAATGATAAAATTTTAGCCAATTCTCTTTATGTAGATAGAAAATTCATTTTAATTGAATAAATTATTATACACCCAATTAGGAAACTGATTCAATTTTTTCATTTCTTAAATTTTTTTTTATTTGAATGGATTCAAAAAAAAGTAAACATAATCATAGTTGTAATAATTTTATTTTAAATATTAGATGAGGATTATCAAACACAAGAGTCAAAACATTTTTTATTTGATATATAGATAATTGTAAATATAAAAAATTTTGATCCAAAAAGTTAAATTATTAAAAACATAATTTAAGGAAGTATACTAAAAGGTAATAAAATGTTTAATAGATCTAAAATAGTTTCTTATATATTGATATAGAACTTTATTAAATTTAATTTAATATATTTAAAGTTATAATATGATATTTATTTGTGACAAACAAGAGTAGAGATTTCTGTTGTTAATATTCCTAATAAAAAATAAAAACAAAACATCAATTAGCTAATTATATTCTATACTCAACATTATTGTTAAGTGTATAATTAGTTTTACAAATTAATTATTTGATAATATATTAGAGAGTAAGAAACATTATTGTAAACATTCAAACCATTATGTAAGTTATCAATTGTATTCAATCAAACCAAAATATGCTCTACCAAAATGCTTTGCAGCCATTAATATGTGATTCATGGTAAATTTTCCTCCATATTGGTGAGTTGATCGCAGCAATTTTCCTCCAATATTAGTGCCTTTTTTTTCCAATATTAAGATGTTTGAGTCAAGAAAGTACTACAAAAAGATATTTTTAATATATTTTTTCTATTTGATTTTACTATAAAAAATATAAAACAATCAAATACACGCGGTTAAAATAAATTAAAACATACCTATTTCAGATTATTTAAATTTTTTTATAAAATATTTAAAACAAGTGAATATGTTTGAATAACAAAAAATAATCTATTGACTTTAAATATATTTTCTACCTGCATCTTTATTTTTATTTCTTATTTCTTTTATATCCAAATTTCTTCCCCTTTTTTTCTTGGAATCAAGCAAAACCTTTTACTATGTTTGATTTCTAAAAAAATATGAAGTAATGAAAATAAAGAGGAAACTTGGAAAGAAAAAATTCAAGTTAATAATTATTTTATATGTTTCTTCAAATTCATTTAAAAATAATAATTTTAAAGTAAGTAGAATAATTTCATTTTGTTTCTTCAAATTCATTTTAAATAGTTCTTCTATAAAAACAATGAATAATTTAGAAATACTAAAATTTAAAAATTATGTACCATTTATATTTATTTCTATCTTTATTTTCTATAGTCAATTAAACTGATTGTAAAAAATAATAATTTTTATTTTTCAATAATTTTTTCTTTCTTCTATTCTCTCATGGTATGGAACCAATATAGTCTATACTTTTATAACAAGCATTAATGTAAATAATTTTTAATTTTTATTTAATGGCAGGCAAGTGGAAGGCGCTTCAACAACTGAATCTATTGAATAATAAATTAGTTGGATTACATTTCAAGTATTGTAATTTATCAAAACTTGAAGAGATATATCTTGGCAATAATCCAATTGATGGGTGAAATTCCAAAGAAGATGGGTCTTCTTCTCAATCTAAGGTATTGTCATTCCCAGTGAACAACCTCACAGGTTCCATACCGGCCACCATTTTCAACATATCTTTGCTCAACATTAGTCTCTCCAATAATAGCCTCTCCAGTCTTCCATGGTTTATGTGCTCTGCCAATCAAATCTCAAGGCTTACTCTTTCATCAAATTATTTAGTGGAAAGATCCCCACCAATTTAGGCCAATGTATAGAAGCTTCAAGCGATCTCCGCCCAGCATATAATGATTTCACAGGAAGCATACCAAGTGGAATTGGAAACTTGATGGAGCTTCAGAGCTTGTCTTTGCGGAATAACAGCTTAACAGGTGTATTTTTTCTTTCTTCTTTAATTATTTTGTCACTCTCCTTCAAGATTTCAAAATATGTAAGCAAATTGTTGTTGTTGTTGTTTTTTCCAATCCATTCATTTTAATTTTCTTCGCAGGAAAAATACCTCAATCACTATTCAACATCTCTTCCTTAATGTTTTTGAGACTGGCAGCAAATAACCTAGAAGGTGAAATCCCATCCAATTTGTTATCTTTTCTTTCTTCTTTAATTATTTTGTCACTCTCCTTCAAGCTTTCAAATATATAAGCAAATTGTTGTTTGTTTTTTTCCAATCCATTCATTTTTGAGACAGGTACACTTTTTATTTCCTATCTTCTTTTCCAACCCTTTCACTCCCCCTCCCTCAAGCTTTCAAAGATTACAGCAAAGCGTTAATGTTTTTCCTAGCTACTCATTTGAATTTTCACTTGCAGGGAGAAATACCTCGATCACTATTCAACATCTCTTCCTTAAGGCTTTAGTTTGGCAGCAAATAACCTAGAAGGTGAAATCCTCCAGTTTTTCGCATTGCCTAGAGCTCGGGGAATATCATTGGTGTTCAATCAACTCACTGTTGGCATTCCACAAGCCATTGGGAGTTTATCTAATCTTGAAGAATTATATCTTGGTTATAACAAATTCACTGGTGGAATTCCTAAAGAGATTGGTAACTTGGTGCAGCTTCAAATATTATCCCTACCGAATAATAGCTTGACAGGTGCACTATTTTTCTTTTTATTCTTTCATTTTCCCCTCAAGCTTTCAAGGATTTCAGCAAAAGCTAGCCTTATTGTTTTTCCAACCCTATTCATTTTATTTTTGTTGCAGGAGAAATCCCCTCCAGTTTGTCGCATTGCCCAGAGCTTCGAGTAATATCATTATCGTTCAATCAACTCACGGGTGGCATTCCACAAGCCATTGGGAGTTTATCTAATCTTGAAGAATTATATCTTGGTTATAACAAATTCACTGGTGGAATTCCTAGTGAGATTGGTAACTTGGTGCAGCTTCAAATATTATCCCTATGGAATAATAGCTTGACAGGTGCACTAGTTTTCTTTTTATTCTTTCATTTTCCCCTCAAGCTTTCAAGGATTTCAGAAAAAGCTAGCCTTATTGTTCTTCCAACCCTACTCATTTTATTTTTGTTGCAGGAGAAATCCCCTCCAGTTTGTCGCATTGCCCAGAGCTCCGAGCAGTATCATTATCGTTAAATCAACTCACTGGTGGCATTCCACAAGCCATTGGGAGTTTATCTAATCTTGAAGAATTATATCTTGGTTATAACAAATTCACTGGTGGAATTCCTAAAGAGTTCGGGAATCTTTCAAATTTAAATATTTTGAGCTTAGCATCTAATAGAATCATTGGCCATGTTCCTGCCGAGATTTTCAATATGTCCTCATTGCAAGAAATTGATTTCTCGAATAATAGCCTTTCTGGGAGTCTTCCAATGGATATCTGTAAACACCTCCCCGATCTCCAAGCACTTGATCTTTCTCAAAATCATCTCAGTGGTCAGCTTCCTACAACTCTATTCTTCTGTGGAAACTATTATCTAAACTACAGACTCTTGAGTTGGTGCAAAGAATCACCTTTCAGGCAATCTCCATCAAGTATTGGCACTTGGCTCCAGGATCTTGAAGAGACTTTTATAGAATACAATGAATTTAGCGGAACAATTCCATTACATCCATTTCAAATATCATCAAGGCTCCATCAAGTTGAACGCTAGCCAATGGAAAACTCAACCGTCGAGCAAGTATGCCAAAAAAGATCTCGATAAACACGAGAAAGCTTGAATTTCTCAACATTGCAATCCAATCAATTGAATGATGAACATAGCCTCTGAGGTTGGGTTTCTTACTTCTTTGACAAATTGCAAGTCTCTGAGAACCTTATCGATGGCCCATAACCCTTTGAAAAGCACTCTTCAAAGTCGCTGAGGAATCTTCACAACTCTTGAAAAATTTTATGCATCAAGTTGCCAATTCGGAGAACTATTTCCTGGGAATTGGTAATCTAACCAATTTGATATTGTTGGTTCTAAATGCTAATCATAACGAGGGTGGATTCCTGTTAGAATGACTCTGAAAGCTCTGAAATACATTGAACATTCTTTGGAAATAGAATACGAGGATCCATCCCAAACTATAAATGTTATCACGGAGAACTTGGGTTCTTGAATTTGAGTTCTAACAAACTATGCAGGTCAATTCAAGGTGTTTGAAGAGATCTTCCTGTACTCACGAGGCTTCCCATCTTGACTCCGATGCGTTAGCTTATAACATTCCTTCGGCTTTGTGCGACCTCGAAGGTTTGTTGGTTCTTAACTTGTGGCACAATTTCTAGCGGTAATCTACCTCAGTTGGAAACATGAAGTCCATTATAAAAGTTGGACACATCGAAGAACTGCTTCGAGGTTACATTCCAAAACAATCGAATATTGCAAATTTGAGATTAACCTCTCGTTGTCCCAGGCAGACTCTGGGGCTAATACCGGTAGAATTTTCTCACTTACTCAGCTTGGAATCCTTGGATCTATCCCATAACAACTTATCCGGAATCATTCCAAATTCATTAGAGGCCCTTATTTATCTTAAGGATCTAAATGTTTCTTTCAATAAACTACGAGGAGAAATTCCAAATGGAGGACCTTTCTTAAAAATTTCCTCTTTGAATCCTTCATCTTAGTGAAACCTTATTGATACCTCATTTCAAGTCATAGCATGCCATAAAAACAACATTGATCCATCATGGAAGACAAAGGCATTTATCTTGAAATATATTCTACTTCAATCTCATTAATGAAGTAACTGCGGCTTTCATTTGTTACGTGGATGCATAGCGTGAAAAGTTGGAAGTCCCGACTCTAATTGAATCATGGCTTCCTAGCACACATGGAAGGATTTCATACCAGCAACTTCTTTATGCAACAAATCATTTTGGCGAAGAGAATTTGATTGGGAAAGGAAGTCTGAGCATGGTATATAAAGGGGTATTATCTAATGACATAATTGTTGCTGTTAAGGTTTTCAATTTAGACTTCCAAGGAGCCTTAAGGAGTTTTGATTCAGAATCTCAAGTGATCTGAAGAGTTAGCCGCCGAGTCTTGTCGGAATAAATCACCTGTTGCTCAAACCTCGATTTCAAAGCGTTGGTGCTCGAATATATGCCTAATGGGAGTCTCGGCGGATGGTTGTATTCTCACAACCTTATTTTTTTTTGGATCTTATCAAAGGGTGCAAACATTATGATCGACGTAGCATTGGCATTGGAGTACCTTCATCATGATTGTTCAAACCTTGTGGTGCACTGCGACTTGAAGCCTAGTAATGTTTTGTTAGATGATGACATGGTTGCTCATGTTGCCGATTTTGGGATCGCAAGACTCTTAAGCGAAGCGAGTCCTGAGCAACAAACCAAGACCTTAGGCACGATGATATGGCGACGAAATTAAAGTTCTTCCTTCTCATATATATGCTTGTTTACTATAAATAAATAATTAGTCTCTACATTTTCTTTTTCGAAATAGCTTTCCAATTTTTTGATTTTATAACAAAAAATAACATCATGAACAAGAAGAGTATGGGTCAAATGGGATAGTATCCACGAAGGGCGATGTTTATAGCTATGGGATCTTGTTGATGGAGGTGTTTGCGAGGAAGAAGCCTATGGATGAAATGTTCAGTGGGGATCTAACCTTGAAGACTTGGGTGGTGTCGTACTCCAGTTCAGTGATAGAGGTTGTTGATGCCAATTTATTGGAAAGAGAGGATGATCATGAAGAACTAAGCATACAAAATTTGAAATTTGTTTGTCCTCCATTCTGGCTTTAGCTTTAGCATGCCTGGTGATTCACTGGGGAGAGGATGAACATGAAGAAGATGTAGTAGTTAAGACTCGAGAAGATCGAATCAAACTATTGAACAAGGATTTCTTCAAGATGGGATTGGACTTTAAAGACATCAATTTGTTACTGCAGTTCTTTTCATGTGGTCGAGTTGAAGTCGAAAGATTGTCAATTAGAAATACACAAAGGGAACATCTTTGGCACCCTCAAGTGTATGTATCTTTATGTTTGATTTTTCTTTGGTATTTTCTATAAGACAATCAAATATGAGAAATAATTTTCTTATCATTTTTTTCTTTCTTTTATACTTTCCAATTACCAAACATAACATCATTTTTTCTTTCATAACCCAAGGTATCAATCTTGATTAATATCATCAATAGAAGCATAATTTCAAAATACATGCAGTCCTAAGAGATATGTGTGTTAAAGCTTATTTGGTCCTCAAATAATTTAGTATATGGATTTATGCTTCTAGCATTTTGTGTGAAAAAGCAGGAAGAACCACATAATTCCTATCGTATTTATTGATATGATCTATACAAGTCTGACAAATTTGAAACTTCTATCAAGCTTTTGATGAGTTAATGTAACATGGGGAACCACTAAAATATTTAATAATTTTTTTAATATTGTAGGCGGTCGATCGGAATTTTGAAGGACCCAAATATTTTAGATAGACTTGGAAAAGAACTATTTATGGAAGAAATATGAATCTTTAGTTAATAAACATTTAATTTGTAAGCGAGATTAGTTTTCACTAAATATAGGAAAAAACATAATTGTTTGTTTAACAATTAAACAAATCCATATCTATATGTGGACTGTGTTTTTACTCATCATAGTTTGTATAAAATAGAGACTAGTTTGTATTTTGAAAAGCCATTAAAGCTGCTGTATTCGCCACTTTTTTTTTTTTTTAAAGAAAATAAAATGAAGAAAGAAGCTCCTAAATGTGACTTGATGATGCCTTTTCATAGGAGCGGGAGGTACAGGAGCGTGTAGGGGTCGTAGGCTGGACCCGGATTCTTGTGGTGGGATACGTGAGCTTTTGGATCGTCACAGGCTGAAGTATGACTCTTTGCTCATCCCCGATTGCAAACCTTGGTCGTAGCACTCCTCTGCAAAAACAAGGAAGAAGGGGGGTCGGCGAGGGCTGTGCCCGTGGCCGCTCCGATGCCTAAGTCAGTTTCTTTCTAAGAGGAAAAAGAGATTGCTTAGAGGGCGAATGTGTTGCATACGAGTATGCCTCTAAGAATGTGTATGAGTATTGGCGTACCTTCCACCGATGGGGTGGCCTCGTATTTATAGTAGATGTTCAACCAGTTGGATGGTAATTAGGAGTCCTTCCCATTAGATGGGATATTTCTTATTTTAGTCCATATCGGATTTGGTACAGTATATAGAAAAAACAGTTTATTTGGAATAATCTTCCTTCCTTATTGGGGGATGTCCAACTGGCGGTGATCTATTATTTTTCCTTTTTAATGGGATTTGGTTGGATGGGTAATATATCGTTTAAGGAATGTTATTTTAAACATGGAAAAAATATGGGTTGATTGGCCGGGTATGGACCTTCCAATTTATCCAGGATCGTGCTTCGGGCCTAGCGAGTCGTGTAACACCCCGAAATATACCCTAGCAGTTTTCGGACTTGTTTAGGGTATATTAAAAGTTAAATAGAAAGTTTCGGAAATAAAACGAGATACCCGGAATTAATATTAGAGACAAGGGTAAAGTGGTCTTTTACCACTTGAGGACATAAAAGGCATAAATCAATAAGATTATATGTAATTATGGGATTTGAGAAAAGATGAGGGGCAAAATTAGAATATGTCATAAGTTGCCTTGCAAAAAGAAAGGAGTCTAAGGACCTAAATGCAATTTATAGGGCTTAAGCAAAAATGGGTTTTTCCTTGGCAGCCCAAACATGGCCTTAACTAAAAAGTTGGATTTAAGACCAAATTTGGTCTCCCGAAGAAGGAAGAAAAATGTAGAGAAGGCCAAAAGGAAGAAAGGAAGAGAAAGAGAAGGAATTGGAAGGAAGAAAGAAAGGAAGAGGAAGAGAAGCCAAGATCAAGCTAAGGTATGGAACTTTGGATTTTGTATGGATCACATGGAATTTTAAGGCTTTGTATGGTGAATATATTACCTCCAAAGCTAGGGTTTTGATAAAATTGTATCCAAACCTTGGATTCCTGAAAATAGGGTTGATAAAACCCCATATGGTACAAGATAATGATCAGATCCTCTCTTTTAGGATGGATTCATGGTTGGTGAGAGTCTTTGGAGTTAGGGTTTAGAATAAACCCTAATAACTAAACATCATGTTGGTTGTGTATGGGTCATAACCCATATTAGAATGGTTTGAGTGATTACATGAAGATTTTTTGGAAGAAAGATATCCATTGAAAGAATTGAGTATAATAGAGATTATAAGATGAATTAGGAATGATTTTTGATGTGTGTGTGGGAAGTATAGGAGTGATCCATGGACGAAAGGGCATGAAAAGGAGAAAAAGACACGATGCAGGCATTCGGGGTGATGTGTACCAGTGCACTTTGAACATGCGGTACACTTTGTGTTCTGGTAATTTTTGGCGATGTGGGGTACACATTAGGGTGTGCAGTGCATGCTGTTGCATTTCCCAATTGCGACCAGTTTTCGTATTTTAGCCATAACTTGCTCATTTCTTATTCGATTTGAGTGATTCAAGTGGAAAATTAAAATAGACTCCAAGGAGAACCAAACCTAAAGAAATAGACATCGTCAAATTCTGATTCTAAGTGGCCCAAAAATTCACTCAAAGTGGGGCCATGTACAAGCCAGATTCTGCATCAGTTTGATCATAGAGTAGTCCGGTTGTTTCGGACGTAACTTGAGTTCCGGTGCTCCGAATTGGGTGATTCCAGTTGGAATAGAACCCATAGCACCTTAGCTTTAAATGAGTACAAAGACCTAGTGTCAAATATGAAGTTAATACCCCGAAAAATGAGTAATACAAACAGTCCCGAGTGTAAAATCGGTAAAATGACTAGTTGGCATGAAAATGCCATAATGTGGATTTGGATGAGTCAATTGGATTAATTCCAATTCCTAAATAAAGTATATTCATAAATGAATAAGAATATATGAATGAGGTGTGATTTCATAGACATCATACTTTATAAGTATATGAAGTGCTATATGTAATAGCCATGAAACAAGGAAAATATAGAAAATGCAATATGTATAGATGTGTCCAAGAAAACATGAATATGATATGAAACATGAAAAAGAACATGAATATGAACATAGACATAAGTACATGAAAAGTATATATAAAGGAAATGTATATACAAAGAATATGATATGAATATAGGATTATATGATAGACGTACCGAAAGGAATAAGATGGAACATGCTAGGAACACATGATAGAAGGCACTTAAATGATAGAGACAATGAGAGAAGTGAAGATGACAAAGCACAAGAATAAGTACATGCATGAATGATAGGCATAGTAAAGACATGACAAAGTAAGTAATATGGGCATTATATGAAATACAATATAAAGGCATCGATAGTAGGCAGCATGTATAGGAAAGTATATGAATATAAGTTTATATGATATGATGTAGATAAGTAAAAGCATACATGATAGAAATATAGTAAGTACACTTGAATAGCTAAATCCACATTAAAGCATAAGGATATGATGTATAGATGATATAAAGAGATATGAATATAGAAAAGCTATATATATGAATATATGAATACAAGAGTGCATAGATGCATTTATGATATATGATAGACAAAACTAAATGATAGCATAAGATGAATATATGTATTATGAGATATATAAAGGCAGTAATATGAATCTACGATATGAGAAACCCGAATCTGAGAATAAAGTAATAATAGTATATATTGCATAGCGATTATGATAACAATAGTTATTCATGCTTATGAGATATGTCTGAGAAAATGTAATAAAAGTTGATTATGCCTTAGGAGCACAGGTAGAGGATAGATAGGCATGCTATAGGGATACAAATGCATATACAGTTCACAATGCTAGGCCAGTTTGAATTGATGACATAGATCAGTTTGGATCACGGTGGCCCGAAAGGGTCACTACATAGTACATGGCATAGGTCGTCTCGTACAATGATGATGCGCTTCGGGTATAAACGGATAGAGATCAGCGTCTCGTACGGTGATAGTACTGCCAATTTTTATACGGTTATTTCGTGTCCCTTCTAAGGTATTTGCGGACATAAACCTAAAGGAAATGATATAGAATATATGACATGATATGAGAAGCATAGCAACGCTATCGATGAAAGTATGTTGATTGCAAGAACAAGAAGTAAAGTACAAGATAGCCAGTATATGAAAGTATAATTACATGAAAAGTATATGAACGATCTGGTATATGAAAGAAAAGTATATGACAAGTATATAAATTACAAGAAATAAAATTGTAATATTGAAATAAAATATGACAGATAAAGTATATGAAAAAGCATATGAAAGTATAGTATATATGAAAGCATAGTATCACGAAAAGCATAGTATATAGATATCATATGAAAATATATTAACTTATATGGAAGTACATAAAAGAGAGGCCGTATGAAAAGTATAGCAGAAACGATTATATGAAATGAGCAGTACATGAAAATAGGTATATGAAAATAGTACATGAGCAGTACATGAATTATAGATATAGAAAGTACAAAGTATAGTATATAGAAAAGGATATGAACAAGTAAAGTCTGAAGAAAGTAGAGAAAAGAAAGCGTGTGAAAAGTATAGCATGGGCGTGTAGCCACAATATGAAGAAAGAAGACATGATATAGGTATAAGAGAAGAAATGATATATGTAATAGTACATAGAGATGTAAGCAGTCATAGAGTGAAAGATGAAAAAGACCTTAGAATTATGTACCAAAGAGATTGATATGCAATAGGTAAAAGTATATGTGATAGATAAGTAATTAAGTTATATGAATATGCATATGTATAAGGCATGTGATCGCCATTGAGGTGGTTGTCCATGCTTATGTTCCCAGCAAGCGTAAAAACATACGGGTGTTCAATCCGTGTAGGTACCAAAGAGGAGGCTAGAGGACAGGACATTCCACATCAGTAAAGAAGGCCGATTCAGAGATAGATGCTCACCAGCGTTGCTTCCGCAATCTCTGATGTTTTGTAATAGAAAATGGTACATGTATAAGTAAATGGGACTTTATATATGTGTATAGATTTTTATGGACACCACTCCGGTGGTAGTTCTTTTATATATGTAAATGATTTTGTTATTCTGAAATTGTTTGTATACTACGATCACCAAATCTGACTACGAGAAAGAGCAGTCGATAGAGTCTAGTAAAGTATAGTATATAGTATATAGATAGTCTCGCGCCCCGGACTTCGGTTCAGATCCACCAATCGAGTCGGACCGGGATCCAGGCGGGCATGACAAGCCGGGCCTCTGCTTTGGGCTGATATGGAGGGGCCTGGGTTTTGCATGGAGCCCACCATTCCCTTGGGCTTGGCGAGTGGGATATTAGGCCCATTTCTTTATCCCGTAGGTGCCCTCGACCCTTATGCAGTTGTGTGGGCAAGGCTGTAATTCTTCACACTTGGTTGCTATTTCCACGTGTCTGCTTGGAAACGGGCTAATTAAGGCACGATCGCCGTCTGCGTTCGCGCGATAATGGCGACTCTTAGGTTCGCTCTTGGCTCATATTCCTCAGTTCCCCTTAGTTTCTTTCGCCGACCTCCTCTGTCTTGAGTTCCTCTGGTCCTGCATCCTCCTTTTTATTTTTAGTGATCTTGTATTTCGTTTTCTCCTGGCTTTTCGTCTGCCCCTTTTGTGTAGGGTCTTGTTCTGGCGTTTTTCCTGGGCTGACTTCTTCCGTCTTATTCCTGGGTCCACTGCGTCTCTATCTCTTTGTGTTCTTTTCGATTGGTACGACGAGGCGCTAGGGTTCAGTTGTCTGGATTTCGTTTTTACTGTTCGCTTTCATCATGGGTCCGAGTCGTTCTTCTTCTTTGCGTATTGGCGATGACTCTTCAACTGTTGCGGTTCGGGCGGGTTGAGGATGTCCGTAGATTCGTAGTCGAACTCGAGCGCTCTGGGCGCCTCCTCTTCCTTTGAATAAGGATAAGGAGAAATAAACCTGATAAATATCACAGAGTCAGATTACCTCAAATCTGCAGTTCAACATGCTGTGAATGTGGGACCTAGCAAGGTCGGTCCTTCGTATGGGGCTACCTTTGCTGAACGTTATCGACCTCCCCCTGGCGTCCGAGTATGGACTCCTGACGTCCTGACTTTTTATGTAGCCTCCGTGCCTAGGATGGTATGTTTCTTTGAGGTCGCTTTTGACAATGGTCTTCGTTTTCCATTGCATCCCTTTATGAAAGAGGTTCTGCAGCATTTCAACGTTTGTCCTTCCCGGCTGAAGCCCCAGCGGTTGAGGCATTTTAGTGGGCTATTGTGGCCTTTTAAGAGACGGGGAGTTCGGCGTCCCTAGTGTGGCTCTGCTCCTCTATCTTTTTAGTCCAAAGGAGACCACCGAGGGCTTCCTTTATTTCTCCAGACATTCGGAGCTCCTCTGGTGATCTCTGATCTTCCTTCTTCGCATAGGTCATGGAAGGGACGCTATTTCTTTGTCAGCGGTTTCAACTGGGAATACAATCCTTCGCGGGGGGCTGACACTTTGGGTATTCCGTGGCTTGGGCGCTGATAATCTTCGTGATATTTGCGCTGTTTTTCGGCGCGAAGCTTGTCTAGGTGATTGAATGTTTTTTGATTTTATATTATCTTCATATTTCCAGTGCTCATCTTGACTTTGCCTTGAAGATAATGTCATAGCTGTTGGCAGTGTCACCTTTCGTCCTTACGCGGAGTTGATAAAGTCGGACATTCTGCCCATCTAATTTGAGATGCACGTTCCTAGCGAGGCCTTACGCCTCCTTCCACCTGAGAGTCTCCTCCGTTAGACTACTAGCGCCACTCCTACCAGGGGAGAGATTTTGGATCATTTGGGGGCAATGTCTCGGAAGCCCCGGGGTGTGAAAAGGAAAAAATCAAGCTCATTTGAGGGCCAGAATTCGATAAGGTTCAAAGTTAGGGCGTCTCAGGCTTCTCTGCCCAGGGAACGGGCGGGGCGCGGGGTCGCCTTGGCGAAGCTCCAGTGGTTTTGGAGCCCCCGCCTCCTTCTAAGGCGTCGTGGGGCAAAGTCTCTTGGGTGCGTAGGTCGGCGGCCAGTTAGGCGGCTATGCCTATAGCAGTATGGAATCGCCTTCGGAGAATGCGAGTCACCTCCTCGAGAGGGCGGTGAAGAAGAAATCGAGCCAAAAGTTGAGCGAAAACATGGACTCTTTGCTCTGTCTGCAGGAGCTCGCGAGTGGTCTCATCCATCCTCGAAGTTGACCTTGGGAGGTGAGCGTTAACTGATTGGCGAGGCTCGACTATCGCCCGGGGTTCTGTCGATGGATTTCAATCATGCTTACTCCCATCTTGATTAAGTGTACGAGCATTAACTTCATGTTTGATATCTGGGTAGCCACTCATTTTGAAGGGCTGCTGGTGAAAAGGCCAAACTAAATGAGAAAGCAAGTGAGAGTGCCCCGGTTATAAGGCGAGTGTGGCTCTCACGTGCGGCGAACCCGAGTGCCGGGCGGCTAGCGAGACATGAATGAAGAAGTGGAGAGACTTAAATCTGATCTAAAACATACCACGTCATTCGCACTTTCGGTGAGTAGAGAAGATGAGGTCGAAATGGCGATGGCGGCCGAGGCGAGCTTTGGGAGGTTCGGGGATGCGCTCCAGGCCTCACAAAATGATTTGATTGAGACCCGAGAGTACAAATGCTGCCCGGTGTGACTTCAAATGGTTGGGAGGGCTCATCACATCGGTATTTGTGGGATCTTCAAGTGGAATACGTGACTGATGATGATGCGAGCGATGAGAGCACAACTCAGACGGCCAGGTCGTAGGCTTCAGTTAGATGCTCTTGGGGCGCTCGTCGTGAGTCTCGGCGCAGAGCTTGGCGGAGCAGCGGACGGGAAGTGTCGTGATTGCATGTGAATCTTCATCGACGTGTTAGTTTGGTTTGCTCGAGAGAGATGGGGGTTGTGGTGGCGAGGACCAAGCCGGTGCTCGGTGGGCCTCTGTGGGTGGCTCGCTTTCATATGGCTGTTCGCGCATACTGGATGCGGACCAGCTTTGACCTCCCAAGCGGCGAGAGGCGGAGGAATCTCTTTCTACGAACTATTCTCAAGATCCACAGTGCTCTGCTTTGAGGCCCATTCCCATCTTAGGTAAATTAAGTTCCTCTAACACGTGCCTAAACTCTGTGCTCATCTCTGTTTACGTGTGGCTTATATATATATATATATATAATTTTTATTTTTATTTTATTTTTATATCCTTTGTTTTCTTTTGTCGGGCTGGGGCTGCTGCTGAAACCTATCTTAACCCTCCTTTTAATAAATACTCATTTTTTAAGATTTGCGTTCTCAGGATATTTTTACTTTTCTCACTTGGCTATATAGCTCGAATTGAGGGTCTGAGCAATCAGGCTCGTCAAACCGAGTCATTGAGGCCTCGTTTGCTATTTTGCTCGGGCTGGCCCGGTTCCCAGGTTGTACGGTCGGTGTAGGTGGAGCTCGTCAAATTGAGCCTCTAGCCTTCGTCGGCTGTCTGGCATGAGTTGACCTGGTTCCTTAGGTTGCACGTCCTGTTTGTGGCTGAGGTCGTCAATGCGAGTAGGTGGGTAGAGCTCGTCAAATTGAGCCTCTGGCCCAGCCGTCGGCTACAATACGGCATGAGTTGACTGGTTCCTTGAGCACACGTCTGTTTGTGTTTGGGATAGATCCAATGCGGTAAGGTGGGTGAGGCTCGGCTCAGTGAATGGGCGGCGGGGCTCGTCCATGTGAGGCGAGGAGGAAGGCTCGTCGGGTGAACAGGTTGAGTGGGGCTCATCCAAGTGGCGAGTGGAAGGCTCGTGTGGATCTTGAGTAGAGCTCGTCAGGAGGTGAGCCCGATGGGAAGAGCTAGTGATGCGGAATAGTGGAATAGAGCTCGTCGAAGTGAGCTTGAGAGGAAAGGCTCGTCGGAGTGGACCGGAGTTGAGTGAGCTCGTCGAGTAGTTGATGGGAAGGGCTCGTCGAGATCGAATGGTTGAGAGTAGAGCTCGTCAGAGTGGGGCTGAGAAGAAGAGCTCGTCGGAGTGAGCGATTGAGCGAACTCGTCCCGAGTAAACTGATGGAAGAGCTGCGTCGATGGTGCTGGCGGGAGCTCGTCCATGTGGCTGAGAGGAAGAGCTCGTCGGAGTGAGCAGTTGACGAGCTCGTCCATTAAAGTTGATGGGAAGGCTCGTCGGAGCGAATAGTTGAGTGGGGGCTCGTCAGGAGTGAACTAAGAGGAAGGCTTGTCGAGGTGAACGATTGCGGAGACTCGTCGGAGTAAGCGTGCGGAAGAGCTTGTCGTGTGATTCTTTGGCGAGGAGCTCGTCCGTGGAGCGGAGGAAGAGCTCGTCGGAGTGAACGGTTTAATTAGAGGCTCATCCCGAAGTAAACTGATGGGAAGAGCTCGTCAAAGTGAATAGTGAGTAGAGCTCGTCCATGTGGTGAGAGGGGAAGGCTCGTCGAGTGAGCAGTTGGTATAGCTCGTCGAGTAAGCGATGGGAAGAGCTCGTCAATGTGAATAGTTGAATAGAGCTCGTCGAAGTGAGCAAGCCCAGGCTCTAGTAGTTGTGGCCTTAGTAGGCGTTCAAAGGCCCGAATGGCGTCATGGCACAGCTAGTCGGGCTCACAGGCGGCGTGGCCCTCACCTTGAGTAAGGTCTAGGCTCGTCAAAGTGAGCAACTAGGCTCACAGTGTATTCCGGTGGCGTTCAAGCGAGATCAGGCGATGTAACTGTGAGTCGACTCACGAGGCGTGTGGCTGTGCGAGTGGATGGGCTCGTCAAAGTGAGCAATTGGGCTCTACGGCGTGGCCCCTTGGTGGCGTTCAAGCTAGAGATGGCGGGTAGCTGGTACAGTGACTCTGGGTGGCGTGGCTGTGCATAGTAGATGGAGCTCGTCAAAGTGAGCAGATTTTGGGCTCTGGCCCATTTATGTACCCAGGTGGCGTTCAAGCCAGATGGCGATGTAACTGGTGGTCCCGACTCTTGAGCGTGGCTGTCTTAGTGGATGAGCTCGTCGAAGTGAACAGGCGGGCTCCGGCGTGGCTGGGTGGCGTTCAGAGCGAATGGCGATGTAACTGGTGGTCGACTCTGACGTGGCTTTGTGCGAGTAGATGAGCTCGTGATTAATGCCCAAAAAGTGCAATTTTGAACCCTATATTAGATAGGTTTTGAGTGCTTTGTGCATTAATCATGTTCTCTGGTGGAAGTGTTCAAGTCTTCTTAAATGGCACTTATGCCATTTAGAGTATTTTTGGTTGTTTTGCGGGTGTTTGAGCACTTTGAAGTTCAATATCGGGATCTATGATGAATCGTGAAGTTTGAACTCAAGTGTCAGCCATCGACCTGACCACAGAATCAATGAAAAGCGAAGGCAAAGTGAAGAAAAATTGATGCGAGTAGAAGACGGGGAGGCAAGCGGTGAAAATCAGCAAACCAGCAATTTTAAGCTAAGCACAACGAAAATTTATTTGGGATTGAAAATTTAAGCGAGGTTGCGCGAGTATAGGATTCAGCGAAATTGTGGATTTCGCTGAACACCGAGGTTTAAGCTAGGCACTATTCCTAGCGAATTTCATGATTAGCTACTCACGAAATTTCGCTAAGCTAGCGAGAAATTTCCATATCATGAAGTACCAAGCCTTAGCGAAATTTCTATTTTCGCTATGCCTTGTGAGTTTCGCTACCTAGCGAAATTCTTCAGTCCTAGCGAAATTCACTGCCTCGTGTGTTTTGTATTGTCTCTCTTGACTCCAAATTTGGTGTATTACTCTCTAGTCCTTTAGCAGATTTGTAGGCTTTTGGGTATTTTCATGCTGTATTGAGGTGGCACATATAAAACCCACTCTCTTTTTGTAATAAATATAGAATTTTTTTTTGGGAAGTAACAATTTGGGAGGAAGAATTGTAAGTTTTCATTTTCCAGCAAATAAAGTCTCGTATTTTATTTAGGGTTTTATTTTCCTCTCTTCTCTCTCCTCTTTCCCTTACTTTCTAGGGCGCAAACACCCCTCTTGAGGATGACAACTCGAGATCTTGGCCTAAGCCTCGCTCTTTGAAGGAAGGGAAGCTGGCTTGGTTGTGCAGGGCATATGCATGTTGTCCTCTTGTGTTAAAGCTCACAGTCTTTATGTTATGGCCCCTCATCTTCTCAAATTAGGGTTAAATAGCTTTGAATGTTATTGGTTGGCCAATACTCTTCATGCTTTAGGATAAGTGCATACTTATTGCTAGATGCCTTTGTGGTTCGATAGATGGTCTTTACGAGCCTACGAAATGATATTTAATGCTAGGGTTTCAAAGCGAAAAGGGCCATAGCTGCATGCTACGTGTTGACTCAAATAGGGTTGTTGTTAGGGTGAGGTTTGCTGGACAAACATAGATCCGGTTATGCAGGACTATAGGTTGCTTGTCATAACGCGGATACTTCGAGGACACTTGTTTGCCCCTAAGTTACCAAGTTAGTGACCTAAATCTTCCAAAGTTAACTCACACTTCATTTTCGAGTTTTACAATTTCTCGGCTTTTAAACTCATCACCTTTGTTTTGAAACAAATCGAAAAGTCCAAATAGAAAGCCTTACCTTCTTGGCCTTAAAATCATTCTAGGATGAAAGCCCATCCCGTGTTGGTGAACCGCTGTACTGCGGTAAGCGACTACGGCAATGGTAAATGGGTGCATATAAATTTGTTGATTTTAGCTCCAGCCTCTTTGTGCGCGAATCAAATGGCGCGGATTGCGAGGCGGATGGTGCCAAACTACGAATGATGAAGTTGAAGTGTACTTGTGATCAACATCACAAGTGAAGGTAATCTTTTGCTCTTTTGAAACCAGGTAGCGATGGCGCAAGTTTTCATCACTTTGATGTCATTTATTTTTTTTTTTTTTTTTTTATACGATCGGTTTTATTTTTGGCTAACCACAACCTTTTGCAGTGGTTGTGCTCTTTGTTGTGTCTCGGGTTTGTGAGTTGTATGCGATCTTTGGGACCCGGGAAGGAACTCCGAGAAAGCTGCATAGAATGAGTACAACTGACCCGATCAGTGAAGTCGATCAACACAACGATACCATGGATCCACTACGAAGAACAACGAGTCGGCTGGAACTGATGAATCCAAATGCTTATAGAACCATGAGGATGCATCCACCCTCAGGATTGAGTGCCTCATCTGTATCATTCCTCCTGTGAAGATGTAGCGGTGAGGCCATGTTCAGTACCCCTACTCCCCATATCATGGTATGGAAAATGAAAATCCATACACTCATATTAGGGATTTTGAGGAGTTTGCACTACCTTTAAGGAAGGTAGCATGATGGACATGGATTTGCTAAAGGTAAACATTTCCACTGCATTGACCTAAAGGACAAGGCCAAGATTTGGCTAAACTCATGAGGCCTAGAACCATTAGAAATTGGCAGGCTGCGACGAATTCTGAAGAAGTTCTTCGGTGCTCATAAGACTAATAATTTGAAAGACAAATTTACACGCTGCGACTCGAGGATGGTGGGAGATTTTACCGGTGTTGGGAGAGATTTATGAAACCATCGGTGCTGTCCACATCATGGGTTTGATGCTTGGATGTTGGTGAACCACTTCTATGGTGGTATGTCTCTTGCCATAGAACAATTCTTTGGAAAACTATGTGTGGGGTAACTTTTGGTAATGTCCCATTGAAGCTATGGATTTTGGTATGTAGTGAAACCTCCAAAGCTTAGGATGAACCTAGTCCTAGGGAAGTTGAAAGATTGGGGCCATTGAACCACCCGAGGGAAGGCAATGCGCATTTTACGAAGACACGGGATGAAAGCAAAATTGAAGTCGGTTTAACTCAAAGATTGGATGATGCGGAAATAGAAAAACCAGCATGAAACCTAAGCAAATTAAATAGGTTATCTTCATCCCAATTTTCTTGCTTCAATTTTCAGTCAAATAATTACCCTGAGGAGCACTGCCAAGAGCATGCCCATGCTATAAGTCAAAATAAACCACCCATAGATGCTCCATATGGTAACACTTCTTGGTGGAGAAATTGTCCAAAATTTGTCATGGAAATCGAACCCACTTATCGCCCTTCGGGGAGCAGCGAGTTTGATTCCACTTCAAAACAACAACAGATGCCTCCACTATCTTCTCCTGTTGAACAGGCAATCCTGAATTTAAGTAAGGTGGTAGGCATATTTGTAGAAAAACAGAAGGTGCTGAATGTCCAAACTAGTCGGAAAGTGTAGACGATGAAAGTTCACTCAACGGGAAATTGAACAATATGCATTTGGTAAAATTGTCTAATCGCGGTTACGAGTTCGAGAAAAGGAAGGCTCCACTTCCGGGCACAACAATATCGAAAGTGGTAGATGAAGCAGGTATTGCAGGGGACTTAAATAAAAACTGATGAAGTTAAGGCGGTTGTGACTTTGAAGTGGTAGGAATTAAAGCCAGCCGGTATCAAAGCCCGGTCAGTCGGCTCCATTAGTGGGTGAACTACATGGGAAGAGCTTGATCGTGGACAGAAGGAGTAAAGATTAGAATGCCCCTCGGTTTAAAGGGTTCTCGAAAGAAAGAAGAATTCTGTTAACTTGGCGAAATGTTGGAAGTATTGCGGCCAGTGAGAGTGTCTTCCTGCCACTCGATATGATTAAGCAGGTTCCTACTTACATAAAATTCTTAAAGTTTGTGCACGGTAAGAGGTCTTAATGTAAATAAAAGTGCTTTTAGCGAGCAAGTTAGTGCCGTTATGAAGCGAGACTCGGTGAAGTATAAGGACCCGGGATGTCTACGATCTCGGTGAATATTGGAGGCATCGTGGAGAAAGCCTTTATTGGGCACAGGGCTCGTGAATCTGACTGCGAAGTGTTATTCTATGCAAGCAATTGGGTTTTAGAATTGGCCCGGAACCACTTCAATCACACTTCGCTCGTGGAATTACATTAAAATACCCGAGGAACCATTGAGGGCTGTTCTTGTCTGAGTGGACGGATTTTCTTATCCGGTAGATTTTGTCGGTAGCGTCTGGGAACTTGATTCATGATAGGACCTAATCAGTGCCCGTCATATTGGGAGCCAGTTTTGGCTCGCGAAATGTCTGATCCTTCGATTGCAGGAATGGAGTCATGCGACGCTCACATTTGGAAATATGACCTTGGAACTTCGATATTTTTCATTTGGGTAAAGGCATATGCACTCGGAGGAGGATGACTTTGAAGAGTGCGTATTTTAGATACCATTATGGAAGAGCAGGCTAACCCAGCCCAATGAAGTGCAAGAGATATTAACTTAGAGTTATCAGGTGCCTTGTAGAGCAACCACAATTTGAAATGAGGCTTGAATGAGTCTCTTTGGAGAAGAAGAATAGAAATTTTGCCTCTACATTGGTGGTAATGAACGGAACCTCAGTAATTTAGAACTCAAGCCTCAGCCAGTTTGAAACCATTTTTTTGGAGTAAATGGCTTGATTGATTCTTGATTTCTTCATTTGCTAACCCGCTGAAGCATAATCTCACACCTTCTCAAAAGAACAAGCGAAGCATTGGGATGGAAAATTTACGATCGAAAGGCATAAGCCAGTCTATTTGCACTCATCCATCTATTTAGAAGGAGTCACAAAGGCATTGGCGGCCCCAGCGGAGGTTGAGATCCGTCTACGGGGAAGTAGTTCGTGTGGAGGTCTTGAAATTGCTCAATTTTGGTATCATTTATCCCGTTTCGATAGCGTGGGTTAGCCCGACTTTCGGGTGGTGCACAGGAGTTAGGAGTAACAAGCGTGAAAAAGCGAGAAGGGTGAAGAATTGTCCTACGAACTACGGCCAGTTGGAGGTGTGTATAGATTATAGAAGGCTGATGAGGTGACACGAAAGACCACTTTCATTTATGGATTCATCGATCGACTCTACAGAAGAGTTTCGGGAACCCCGCTTCTGTACTTTTGGATGGGTATTAGGTACTTCAGTTAAATTGCGGTCGAAGGGAAAGACTACTTTTACTTGTCCGTTTGGCACGTATGCTTATAGGAGGATGCCTTTGGGCTTCATAGCGCCGAAGCCACTTTTCGGCGATGTATGCTCAGTATGTTGATGACATGGTAGGCGTATAATGGAGAAGTATACATGGATGATATCACGGTATATGGCGATTTTGAAGAATGCTTAACCAATTTGGAAGCCATTTTGCGGGGTGCATAGAAATTTGGTGTATGAATGCCACTTTATAATGCGGGGGTATGTGGGGCACGTTATTTCATGAGGGGAGTGAAGTTGACCATGAATCGACATTATTTCCAAATTCGCAGCCCCAGAATGTGAAAACAATTGGAACAATTCCTTGGTCATCGAGCCTATAGGCGGTTCATTAGATTTTGAAAATTGCTAAACCCCTGTCTGAAGCTTCTTGGGGATGCAGGTCGTTTGGGAGAAGATTGCGGAAGAGTTTTGAAGAACTGAAATTTCGTTGACTCTTTGCTGATAGTTCGAGCACCTGGTGGCGATTCACGGTTTGAGGTGATGTTTGATCGGTGATCTTGCTATGGAGCGGTACTTGGCGAGGAAGTGGGAAACCTCGTGTGGTGTATTATGCGAGCAAAACCACTGAATGAAGCACAAAGGAATTATACCACTACGAGAGAAAGAGTTATGCGGAGTGGTATATGCCTTAGATAAATTAGAGCATACTTGGTTGGGTGATATAGTCATTTTACGAGATCATTACATGAAATATCTTAGCAGACAAAATGCAGCGAGACTCATCAGTTGGGTTACATTGCTTGAGGAGTTCGACTTGCAAATTAGAGATAAAAAGGGTGGAAAATCTGGTGCGATCATCGTAAGGTGCTTATAGTATGACACTCTGAGTCCACCACATTAATGATGAATTTCTGAAGAATCCTAATCAGTTGGAGAAAGCTCCACGGTATGCTCACATTGTAATTTCTCACTCTGAGGAGAAATCCCGGTAGTGGAAAGAGCGGATAGGAAATGTTTCTTTGCTAAAAATCCATTCCTGTGTGTGGGAAGAGCCTTCCCATATTCAAATCACAATGCGGATCAAATCCTTCGGGGAAATGTGTGCACGAGGAGGCAATGAGAATTTTAAACCATTGCCATGAGAGTGCTTGTGGTGGTCATTTTGCTTCGAAAGGCAATGATGAAGGTATTGCGGTCGGGTTTCTATTGGCCTTCATTGTTCGAGAAGCATACCAAATGTCGTGTATGTGACAAATGCGAAGACTCGGGAAATTGTCTGTAGTCATATGATGCCATTAGACAATTTTGGTGGTCGAAGCGTTCAATGTAAGCGAATATGATTTATGGGACCTTTCCCCACCTCATATGGTCATACCTACATTTTGGTGGGAGTGGACTATGTCTCCAAATGGGTTGAAGCGATCCCCTGCAAAACCAATGACCATAGGAGTGGTACTGAGTGCTTGAAAGCTGATATCTTTTCGGAGTTTGGGAATTAAGCCATTATTAAGCGATGGAGGTTCGCATTTCTATAACAAACCATTTAGAAACCTCATGGCTAAATATGGTGTGAAACCTGAAGTGGCTACTCCTTACCATCCTCAAACAAGTAGCGGGTGGAACTTCGCTAACGGGAAATTAAGACCATACGTGAAGGTGGTAATACGGGAAAAGGCGGTCCATTAAACTTCTTGATTAGGTTATGGGCACATCGAGACGACTTCCAGACAGTGCAGGAATGTCCCTTATCGGTTGGTCTATGTTGAGGCGTGTCACCTTCCGGTAGAGATTGAGTACAAAGCATGGTGGGCGATCGAGAAGCTAAACATGGACTTTGACGGAGGCTGGAGAGAGAAGATTTCTTGATGCTTAATGAATTGGAAGAAATGCGAATAATGCTGCTTGAATACGAGATTTACCCAAAGAAGATCGAAAAGTAAGCGACGAATGATAAGCTAGGAAGAGTTTCAAGGAGGGAGACCAGAGTCCTCTTATATGACTCCAAACTCCATTTGTTTCCAGGCAAGCTCACATCTCGATGGACGGGTCCATTCATTGTCCAGCGAAGCATACCCCAGGTAAGTTCGGTTGAAAAACTACATGATCAGTGATGACGGGGTATTTAAAGTCGATGGACGAGAAGGTAAAACCATATGGTGCGACAAGTCATCAAAGGGAAGGGAAATTCTCCTGATGGACCCTCCCTGAATCCCACGTTTTGTAAATTTCGGAGTGCAGCTCTTTGTAGTTCCGGCGTACTTTGTTCTCATTTTTTTAGTTATTTAAAGCGTCGTGTGTTTAAAATAGTGATATCGATTAGAGCTTAATGATTGATTTTTTTGGGCGATACTTGATGCGATTGCGAGTAAGTATACCCGTCTTTATCGATTGTGGTACTTTTGTATTTCCATTTTGGGTATTTGTTTTCTTTTCAATTGAACAATTGAATTGCTCTGATTAGACAATTGAATTGCTTTGTTGGAAAATTGAATCAGCGTTTGTCACCTTTATGTTAGAGCAAATTCCATGCTTGAATCGGTTTTGGTCGGTTAGTTCCGGCATGCTCGACTTGAATTTCCATAAAAATTTAATTCACTACCTCCGGATTATTTCAATGAGGCTGTGAATTTGTTTTGCTTCTTTAAGCTTTGCATAAGTAGGCCTTAGGCATGTTGGCAACCTAGGATAGGTTTGTGTTACCTGATTGAAGACCAATGTAGTCTTCCAAAGGAAAAGAAAGAAAAGAAAAGAAAAAAGAAAGAAGAAAAAGAAAAATAAATTCGTGAAGTTTTTGCCTTGAAACTAGAGCACGGTCAGGGGGTGTATGGTAGCCTTTGAGCCAAGATCACTAAGCCTTAATTGGTTGGGAGTCGTCGATTCACGGCTGTTAGTTGCATGGGTGGATAGGTGAGAGTCTAACGGTGTGGGTGCTTGATTTTGAGAGTCATACGAGGTCAGGGTGAGGCTGTGGGTTAGTGGTCATTGATCCTTTTGACTTGATACCACTAAACCTTGAGTGGTTGGGTCATGGTGGACCCCGTTACGGACTTTGGTGAAGTCGAATTTTTAAGCTTGCATCCCCTCTGATGTAATTGAATAAAGAAAGAAAAGAGTAACTATCCTATCTGGGATTTGTTCGGCAGTTTAAGGCCATGTCGGTGTTAGGTTGGGAGGAACAAATTTCGCGATTTATTGGCTTAATCTGGTTATATAAAGAACATTAGACTTAGGTGGAAATTCAAGTTGAGAATCGTGGATCGAAGATTGACAAAATTGTTCTTGTATGGATTTAGTTCTTTCATATCAGTTTACAACTTTGATGTCAATTTTTCAGTTTAAAAGCAATGTTTATATGTACATATACCTTTTTGAATCATAACCTTTTTGAAAATCACTACATGCATCTCCTTTTTGTTTTTGCATTGCTAAGGGACTAGCAACGTTTCGGTTGGGGGGTGTGATTAATGCCCAAAAAGTGCTATTTTGAACCCTATATTAGATAGGTTTTGAGTGCTTTTTGCGCATTAATCATGTCATTTATACCAATTGAAGTGTTCGAGTCTTCTTAGTATCACTTATGCCATTTAAGAGTATTTTGTTGTTTGCGGGTGTTTGAAACACTTTAGAGACAATATCGGATGTGTGATGAATCATGAAGTTTGAACTCAAGTGTCGACCATCCAACCAGCCCTAGAATCGTGAAGTGAGGCAAAGTGAAGAAAAATTGATCACGATGAGACGAGGGGAAACGAAGCGGTGAAAATCGTGAGCCAGCAATTTTCGCTAAGCTGCGAAAATTTATTGGGATTATGAAAATTTCGCGGTTGTGAAAATTTAAGTTCGACGAGTGTGGATTTTTCGTTAGACACCGGGAGTTTTATTTAGGCCGCAGTTCCTAGCGAGGAAATTTCATGATTTAAGCTACTCACGAGAGATTTCGCTAAGCTAGCGAAATTTCGTATGTAATTGTAAATAAGCGAAATTTCTATTTTCATTTATGCCTTGTGTTTAGCTACCTAGCGAAATTCTTGATCTGCGAGTGCTTTGCCTCGTCATGTTTTGTATTTAATGCTAGACTCCAAATTTGGTGTATTACTCTCTTGTCCTTTAACTTAGCCAAATTTGTAGGCTTTTTGGTATTTTCATGTATTGAGGTGGCCTATATAAACCCCTCTCTTTTTGTAATAAATATAGAATTTTTTTGGGGAAGCAACAATTTGGGGGAGAGAAGAATTTGTAAGTTTTCATTTTTGTAAATAAAGTCTCGTATTTTATTTAGGGTTTTATTTTCCTCTCTTCTCTCTCCTCTTTCCCTTACTTTCTAGAAATTTACTTGAAACACCCTCTTGAGGATGTATTTCAGAGATGCTTAAAAATTCAACCTCCTTTCTTTGTGAAGAGGAAGGAAGCTAGCTTGGTTGTGGGGCATATGCATGTTGTGTCTTGTGTTAAAAACTCACAGTCTTGTATTTATGGCCTCGTCTTCTCAATTAGAGGTTGAATAGCTTTGAATGTTATTGATTTGTGATACTCTCCATGCTTTAGAGATCTGGTGCATACTTATTGCTAGATGCAGCATGGTTCATTAGATGGTCTTCTGAGCCTCACGAAATGATATTTAATGCTAGGGTTTCAAGCGAAAAGGGCCGTAGCGCATGCTACTGTGTTGACTGAATAGGAGTTGTTGTTAGGGTGAGGTTTAGCTAGTTAAACATAGATCCAGGTTATGCCGGAGGCCCATAAGTTTGCTTGTCATAACGCGAGGATAAAACCGAGGACATTTCATACTAAGTTACCAAGTTGGTGGCCTAAATCTTCAAAGTTAACTTTTCACACTTCATTTCGGTTTTACAATTTCTCGGCTTTTAAACTCATCACCTTTGTTTTGAAACAAATCCAAAAAGTCTAAATAAGCCTTACCTTCTTGCACTTATGCAAATCATTCTAGGATGAGAACCATCCAGTGTTCGGCCACCCCAGACCACTATCATGAGTAGCTTGACTACGGCGGTAGTAGGGGCTGAGTGTATATAAATTTTGTTGATTTTAGCTCGACCTCTTGTGGCACGAATCATTTCGTCAAAGTGAGCAAGCTGGGCTCCTGGCTGTGTAGCAATTGGTTGTAGAGCTGGTGTTGGCGGACTCACTTGAAACGCCGTGTTCTTTGGTTAACTTTCAATTCTTGGGAAGAGGAGAGCGTCTTTAATGCGGGTTTATGGAGAATTTGGAACGATTGTGTGCGAATTTTAGTGCTGACATACTTATAAATGGTGATTCTGTTGTATACCACGTATCCTACGCTTTTGAAGATTTTGCCTTTTATGGTGGGCGAATGAAGTTCCCATGGGATGGATGTTCGACTCATTGTCTTTCTTCCAGGGTTCTACGGAAATACGGATCGAGCTTACGGATCTACGCACATTGGGGTTGTGTTTTCCCTAGTCTCCTTTATGGGGTCATGTTATTCCCTGGCTTTCGGCTGGGGGAATGCGCCCGGAAGGGGCGGTGCATCTCTTGCACTTGCTTTCTACGTTTTTATTCTTCTTCTTCCTCCATAACTTTCTTCCTCTCCTCTTTTCTCTTTTCTCCTTACTCCCTCATGCTTCATCTCTTCCTCCTTCTTTTCATCCTCTTTCCTTATTTCCTTCAATTACGTCTTTCTCCACTTTGTCTCTTGCTTCCTTCTCCTGTTTTTTTTTTTTTTTTTTTTTTAAAGGGAGCTGCATGCTTATGTGCTTTAGTGTAGTAGATGATCTGACTGATTGTAACAGATTGTGTCAGGTGTAATAAAGAGAGACTTTTCTTTTCATGCATGAACCTTCTTATTATGCCTTTTAAGTTTCGTATATTTGGCTTTTGTATGAGATGTCGACAGCGTAATCAACAAATACTGACTCGCCCGTCCCAATAATTAACAAGGCTATATTATGGCTTAGACACTTATTGGTAAGCAGCTTAAGGTGTTCGCATTCATGTATCTTAGAGATTTTCCCTCTCTTAATTTGAGTTCTGGTACTGTCGGCTTATTTCGGGATATGATGTAAGTACCTTCCCGAGTTGGGGCCTAGTTTTTCCGTCTGTTTGGATTCTTCCTCGCTGGCGGGGAGCTTCTTTAAGGTAAAGTCGCCAGGCATGTAGCTCCACAGGCTTGACTTTGATTATAGTACCTTCTTGTTTTCCTTTGATACTCCTCAGGTGCGCTGAACTTTTGCTCACGCTTTTCATGCAGGAGTTAAGTTTAGGCCGAAGGGCCTCGTCGTATGCTCCTCTGATCTTCAACTCGATCACGGGAGACTTTATTGAGCCTCCACGGGAGCTCACGCCTCGGTGCGAAGGCTAGAGGCTGACGGGGTTTAGGAGTTGCGACTCACATCGCCTCTGTGGGCCTTAGTACCTCGAGGAAGTATTCTGCAATTTCCCTTAAGTGCTGACTTGGTCTTGAGCGGCTTTAAGGGTTCTGATAGTGACTTTGGCCTGTCCATTTGATTGCGGGTGTGCTGGGGATGAGTAATAATTTTTAATTCCGAGCTCGACACAAAAATCTCTGAATTTAGCATTGTCGAACTGTTTTGGTTATGCGATACGGGAGCTCTTGGGATGCGAACACATATGATGGCTCGCCACCACGAAATTGCGTATCTTTTGCTGCATGGTGTGGCTAAAGGCTGGCCGCCCGCATGGTAGAGTAATCAGCTGCGGCGATTATGAATTTGCGGCGGCCTTTGCCGTGGGCGGGGGTCCTAATATGTCGAGCCCGTTTGTTGGAAAGGCCCGGGGACTTGTGATCGATGTTAAGGGCTCACGACGGGAGCGTGAGATCTTAGGCGTGCTCTGGCGAATCCTGCGTTTCTTGACTAGGTGGAGTGCATCCTTAGTATGGTTGGCATTAGTATCCACCTTAAGACACTCACCTTAATGCCAGAACTCAGATATGATTCCGCGTATACCTCATTATCTGCTCTCGTCTTGTACTTGGTGTCCTCTCCTTGATGCATTTAAGGAAGGAGTGTAGAAAAATCCTCGCTTGTAGGCTTCCTTTATGATTAGTGAACACAGTGACCTCGCCCTTATTTTGGCTGCTTATTTCGGGTGTCTGGTAGGCTTCAGTCTATTATATAATTCCAAATGGGGTCAATCCCGGCTAAGCCTGGCGGACTCTACGGGGCGACAGGAATGCTATAAGGATCGATGGGGGTTGTAGTAGACGACGTCGACTGCCCAGGGGTCTTCTGTGGTATGGAAATTTGGCTTTGCGGCGTGCAACTAAAATTCTACGCTCTGGGGACATGTTGACTGAACAAACACAAATTTCTTTGTCGTCGAACCTTTTGGAGGTATAAGATCATCCTTTCACTTTTGGCCTCGTAGGTGTCTTATTTGTCGACCACCGGGTTAGAGTGCATGAACCTCTGGATGATCGACCTCTAATGAATGGGGCGAGGTTGAAGACTCTTTATGGCGACCTCATACTCGGCTCGTTGTTAGATGTGTGGAATCGAAATGCGAGTGCATACTCGATATCTATTCCTTACGGGAGGTAGGATAAGACTGCTCCGCTCCCTTGCGCATTCGAGGCTCCATATAGAGTTTCAGTGAAGAGGTCGGTCGTGGCTTGGGCATCCACTAGCGGATTCCGTGATGAAAGCTCCGTAGCGAAGTCGGCTGAGACTGTTTTATTGCGAGTTTTGGCTGTATCGATGTCAGACTAAGCTCGGCTCACATGGCCCTTCATTAGTGTAGGAGGTCTACGAGGACATATATTACTTAGCCATTTGGTGCTGTTGGGACTTCTATAGTATGAAAAAACTGGAAATACGGGCGGAGCTTATTTGCGGTCACCCGAGCCAGTGAATTTTCCATTCATTGGGTACTCTCCTCTACTCCTCTTAGAGCTGTTTGTAGTAATAAGTTGGATCTTGAACTCGCTCTTTATCTGACGAGGGCTGGCTGGTTGAAAAGTCGTATGGTGAAAGTATAGGTAGGGCTCCCTTCAGCGGGAGAAACACTAGAATGGGAGGGAGACCTTCAGTATGTCTTCAATACGAGAATGCTTCTTCGCACTTTAGATTCCGTTGAAGGCTTTCTTCGAACTTGGGAAGAAGAAAGAGTGGCATTATCCTTGCCACGGATACAGGCAAACCCAAGGCTGCGATCAGCCATTGTCGGTCATTTGGACCTCCTTTATTCGATGGTGATGGCATGTCGAGCCAACGCCTTTATTTTAAGGTTTGCCTCGATTCCCCTGTGGTTATTTATGAAACCGGAAATTTTCGGTGACACGCGAAAGGCACATTTATTTGGGTTCGATTTCATATTATATTCCTTAGGATGCGGAACGCCTCGGAGAGATGAGCGTGTGGAGATTGGATGTAATTGGATTTTACCGACATGTGATCACATTATGCCTCCCATAGTTGCGCCTATGCCTTGGAACATCAGGTTTACTAACCTCTGGTAGGTACATCCTGCGTTCTTGAGTACAACGGCATTGCGGAATGCTTGATAGGTTCCACGTGTACGTGACCGAGCGAGGTCTTTTCTTGGTCGCCGGGGTCACGTCTTGATCCTAGTTGTAACGGAAAATGCATCCATAAAGCGAGAAGTTCGTGACGCGGTGGCGTCCACGATGAGGTGGTCTTGGCAAAGGAAAGGCATCCTTCGGGCATGCTTTGTTTATGTCGGTGAAGTCGTCTGGTCGCCACTTGCCATTCTTTGCGAGTACAACATTAGTGACCGCTCCGGGATATTCTACCTCTCTGATCACTCTGGAGGAGCTTGCGTCTCGTTAATGGCTTTTGCGCTACGGCGCGAAGCTCTGCGCTTTGCTTGACGGTTTGAAGGATGGGTTGGTGTCCCCATGAGTGATTCTTGTAGATTGATTCCTCCCGTATGCACTTTGCTTCCATGCAGCGTCTACATTACGTCTTAAAAGCGGGTGAGAGGCTTTTGAGGGTCTTAGCTAGTTTGGGCCGATGTAGGCGAGATGTTAGGGTCGTCACCCGATCTGGGTTCTAGTTCCTCTGAGATTTCGGATTAGATTGAGCACCTCGTCGCGCATGTCAAACTCGTCTACATTCACATTGTCGACTGCTCTTTGTTTCATGGAAGTGATAGTAGCATTCCACTGGCCACCGTGATCTCCTCGGACCATCCTACTCCATGTATGGTTGGGAATTTGATTATCATGTGATCTGGCGAGGGGATGGCTTTTATTGCATTGAGAAGTGCGCTAGCAGCATGTTATAAGGCGGCGGGGCGTACGATAAGGAGACCTTCTTTGTTGTTGTGGCTTTGTGAGGGCTACGCCCAGTGAGCACCCGGTTGAATCGAGCTTGATGGTAATACCTTTTCTCAGGCTTGAGCGGATGTGTTGAGTTGGCTTTTCTCTCCTGATACCCATTTGTCAAAGTGCGCGAAAATGATGTCAAGCTGAACTCCAGTGTCAATTAAAACTAGATGAAGCTATTGTGTTGGCCTGATCTCATGAGCTAATGGGTCGTCATGGGGTCTTTGGCATCCTCAGTGCGAGTCGGAGAACGTGATGGTAGTGTCGAGTTGCGGTTTAGATCTTTGCTTGTATTCCCCCGAACTACCTGGCCGATCGATGCTACGCGGAGTGGAGCTTCCAGTAGACAGTTCTCACTCCTCCTGTGGCAGATCACTCCGAGATCACGTGGATTTATCCGGTTTAAGTGAGCCGTCGTTTGCGAGGCGATTGCATTGTTGAGTGAGACACAGTTCGATTACGTGACTTTGGGCGTTCTGGGCTTGATTACAGGCTTAGTTCCACAGGAGATACAGCCAGCGGAATATCAAGAATTGTATTAAAAGTATTATTTCTTTTAGGTTGTATCTGATTGTCACGTCGATGCCGTAATCCACATGGAACTCATGATATTTGGTGTTGTCCCTTGTGGCGGGATCGTTCATCCCGAGTTGGCCATCTGAGAGCTGCCTGGTTTTGTACTTCATGCGGGACTCAGACAGAAATTTGTTAGGGAGTGAAAGCGGGTGAGTAAGCGTCGTCGTCTTTCGGTTGGTGGGCAGGACCGGTCCTCTGAGATTACTTTTAGGGGATCGTTCTTGATCTTTTCTTGGGGATTTGTCCTTGTCATCTTGTCTTTTAGGACTTCGTCCTCGCCGTTTATCTGTGTGCTTCCTCTCTTCACGGGTGGAAGAGCTATACTCTTGGATATGAGGCTTCACTTGCAGTTATATATTTCTGCTTTGGCGAGTACCTCGGCCATGCTTGCTTGGGGTTCTTCGAGATGGAAAACATCGGATCAACTGTGCCTCCTAACCACATGTGAATCTTGTGGTGTGAATTTTCATCAGTGCACGTCTGTGGGGACTCGGCGTTGAATCTTTGCACGTATGACTTGGGTTTTCTGCAGGCCACAGCCCGGCGGTCGATAGATTGGTAACTCGAGGCTGCATGCGTCTGGCTGGAGTGAGTGGAATGAGATGATGGATAGTTCTCTGAATGAAGAGATTGATGAAGGGTTCTATTAAATGAGGGCTAAATTTGGGCCTTTTAGTGTAGTAGCGAAAGCCTGCCGTCTGAAGTCTTGATGCATGCAGCTCATTTGATTCTTGTAAGTATTGAGATGGTGGCGGGATCTTTAGTTCCATCAGTTTCCACTTGTGGCATTCTGAATTTCTCGGGAAGCGGATAGCGTAACACCTCGGCGAGGTGATTCGGTTTGTTGTACCAAGGTATCCATAGTATCAGGTGATCATCAACCACACTCCTTCACCGCAGTAGAGCTCTGTTGAAGACTCTAAACCTCTGCTCCGCGATTGCTCTTAGTCCCAGGTGGGGATGATGTGGTTCTTCGTTCCCAGACATGCTCCTCACAGGGCGTGCTTGGATTTCTTCCTCGTGAGGGGGCTAATTGTGGTCCATGCCCTCTGTTTGGATTTGGACTCTGCCTGCCGTCACCTCGGGGAATGCGTGGCGTGTCGTCCTTAGTGGAGATGTTATGACCTTCCTAGGTCTGTCGTGTCTCCCGTGGATGCTGCATTTGTCTAGTAATTGTTCCTAGCTCTTGTCGGTTGGTTGTGACGGAGTGCTTCTACGTTCGTATTGGCTGCATTGCTTCTCTTGTCGGGAGGCCCTACATCCGCGTGTTGCACAGTGGATTACCTCCTTGGTAGTTAGTTGCTCTGCTTGTGTTAAGTCGTACCATCGATGGCGAAATCAATTATATTTATAAGGAGTATCGTTCCCACAGGGCGGCGCCAATGATGATGCCTTTTACTTGGGCCCAGGGTACGGGCATGTAGAGTCGTGGTGGACGGTCTTGGCGGTGGGATGCGAGGCTTTGGATCGTACAGGGTGAAGTATGGCTGGCTATAATCTCAGATGCACCAGGCCTTGAAAGATTCGTGGCACTCCTCTGAAACAAGGAAGAAGGGGTCGGTGAGGTTGTGCGTGGGCGCTTTCAGATGCTAAGTAGTTTCTTTCTAAGGAGGAAAGAGATTGCTTAGAGGCGAATGTGTTTGCATCACAGTATGCCTCAGAATGTGTGTGTAAGAATGTGTATGAGTATTGGGCGTACCCCTTCCAGATGGGGTGGCATTGTTATAGTAGATGTTCAACCAGTTGGATGGTAATTAGGAGTCCTTCCTATTGGATGGGATATTTCTTATTTTAGTCCATATCGGATTTGGTACAGGATATAGAAAAAGCAGTTTATTAGGGATAATCTTCGCCTTTATTGGGGGATGTCAATGGCGGTGACCATGCACTCACTTTTAGCAGGATTTGATTTGGATGGGTGGCACCCGCCGTTTAGGGCGCCTGCTTTTGCCGGGTGCAGCTTCAGTCGGGATCGTGCTTGAACACTGCGAGTCGGGCCTACGCTTTGAAATTTGATATGGAGGGCACAGGTTTGCATGGAACCCATACATTCCCTTGGGCTTGGCGAGTGGGATATTGGGCCCATTTCTTTATCCCCATCATGACTCATGATAAGAAAATGCAGGTTTAGAAAAACCGAGTCTAGGTCTTGGGGTCATGTTACTTATCGGAAAGGTACGATGAAAGCGTAGCACCCCTCTAAGCCCACCCAAGAGTGGGGTCTCACCAAGCAGAGCTAAGAAAAATATGGCTTTTGACTAATCAACTAATGAATACCAAAGATAAGCAATAACACTATAAAAGCATGCAAGACATATATAAATAAATAATCAAGCAAAGTCAGCAATAACAATAACAATACTATTCATATTCAATTAAAAATTTGTTATAAATCATATGTCAAATTATTTATTAAAATGATACATTGAATGTTGGGTCTCTCCTAAGCTCATTTATATGTTTTACAAATTAACTCCCCAAGATTCCATTTTATAGGAATTGTAGAATTAATCATGTGTTTAGAATGTTTGAAAACCGGTTTGAAATTGAAATTTTGAAAATAGGAAGTTTGAAATTGAAGTTTGAAAATTGAGAATTTTGAAATGAAATTTAAGTTTGAGAATTTTTAATTGGGATTTTGGAAATTGGATTTTGAAATTAAGAACTTGAGTTTTATAAATTTGAGACTTCAAAATTTGTAATTTGGAATTTGAAATTTTGAAATTGGAAATTGGGCGAATTGAATTTTGAAATTAAGTCACTTTAATTTGAAATTGGAAACTTGAAAATTTGAATTTGGAAGTTATTGTACTTTAAATTTTGAAATTAAGGCACTTGAATTTTTAAATTGAAAATTTTAATTTTGAAATTTGAGATTTAGGAAATTTAAGTTGGAAATTGAGTGACTTCAATTTTATATTAGAAACTTGAAAATTTGAAATTTGAAATTGAGGGACTTTAATTTGGAAATTATGGCACTTGAATTTTGAAATTGGGAATTTGTAATTTGGGAATTGGAAACTTGAAAAATTGAAATTAAAAATTGAGGGACTTGAATTTTGAAATCAGGGCACTTGATTATTGAAAATATAAACTTGAAAGATTGAAATTAGAAATTGAGGGACTTATATTTTAAAATTAGAGCACTTGAATTTTGAAGTACAATTTTATTTTGAAATTAGAACCTTGGGGTACGAAATTTGAGATTTGGAGGACTTGAATTTTAAAATTGAAATTTTGAATTTTAGAAAATGAGAAATTTGGATTTGAATTTGAAATTATGAATTTTAAAAATTGAGAAATGAAAATTTAGAAATTGAATTTTTAAATTTAGGGGATCTCTTAATAAATTAAGGGTAGGTAATAGTTCATATGTTAAAGGAAAAAATAAATTGAATTATTAAGAAAAAAACATCAAGAAGAACTGATTTAATTAAACTAAATAAAAAACGACAATATACTTACAAAGAGGAAAATAAAATAATAAGACTATAAATCAAATGACTAATTAAATATAACAATAAATTAAATATATATACAATACAATTAATTAAAAAATAATTATATAAAAGAAGAATTTTTAAATAAAAAGAAAATTAATGAAACTTACACACGATGGGCGGGTACCATAGTAGGAGTCGCTGTATCATTTGAAATCGCCTCCAAAGTCGAGATTGTCCCCCAAGATTACCCTCGAGCTAAGATTGCCCCCAAGGCCATCTTATTTAAAAAAAAAAAAAATTTTAACTTTGAGACCACTTAGGACCTTTCACTCAATGCGGGGGAAGACCCATAGTTTTCTTAAAAAAACAAACTTAAGGGACTAATAGAGCACAAATTATGAGGCCGTGTCCCGATTTATTCCCAATATTTAACTAAGGGCCGTTTAGGTCCTCACACTCTTTAATTGAGGAGGCCATGGTTTCCACTTTTTCTTTTTTACAAACAGGAGAGACCCTGCATAGGGAGAGGAGGCCTCTGCTCCTTGTCAATTTCCATTGTGGGATTTCCTCCCACAAAGGAAGAAACCTCCTAAGTCTCCAAATTTTGGGGTCTACAAATATGCCCTCTTTGATATAGTTCACGAGTGTAACAAATACAAACAATGAAGTAAAATGATGGTGTGAAAAGTGAGTGAAGTGAGATGAACTTTATCGAAGAAAAAAGATCCCAAAAGTGTCAAGAGGGACACTAGAGCAAAGGCAAATGGTATGCTGATGAAAACCCCATAATGGTCAGATGTAGACTCGCAACAAACTCATGAGCTAGCAAGTGGAAAGTAAGATAACTGAATGAAGCCATGTGATCAAAGTGGGCAATGCTGGCAACCGTGAATAATAGTAGTGATATCTTTAATGAAGATGAACTCTGAGGGTTTGAACTATGGTGAAGGCATCTGAATGTCTGGTTTGAAACGAAGGAACAAAAAGGCAAAACCTAAATGCCTTTATTCAAAATGTAGAAGGTAGAGGCAAAATCTGAACGCCCTTATTTGTAGAAGACGAAGTAAGAACGTTTGAGCTGCGAAGCAAAAGAAGTGATGAAGATGAATTCTGAACATTTGAACTATATGAAGGTGTGCTCTGAACATCTAATCTATATGAAGGCGAAGTCTGAACGCTTGATCTATAGAAGACGAAATCTGAACGTCTATCTGCGATGCTAGCAAATGTGATGCAGATGAAGTTTGAACATCTGATCCATATGAAGTGAAGTGCGGATGCGCAGTCTATAGAAGGCGGGGTCTAAGCGATGCGAGATTTTGGTCTTTAGCAAATGTGATGCAGATGAAGTCTAAACATTTGATATATATGAAGGTGGAGTCACGAGCGCGTCTGAGAGGCGAGTCTGAACATCGTGGTGATGCTAGAAAATGTGATGCGGATGAGTTTGAACATCTGATCATATGAAGATGGAAGTGCGAGACACGATATGTAGAGATGAAGTCTGAGCGTCCCTGGCTGCAGTCTTTAGAAAATGTGATGCAAATGAAGTTTGAACATCTTATCCATGTGAAGGAGAATTCTTAACGCCTGATCTGTAGAAGATAAAGTTTGAACGTCTGAACTACGGTGCTAGTAAATGTGATGCAGATGAAATTTGAACATCTAATCCATATGAAGGCAAATTCTGAGCGCCTGATCTGCAAAAGACAAAGTCTGAACGTCTCAGTTGTGATGCTAGAAAAAGTGATGCGGATCGTCCCGAACATCTTATCCATGTAGCGAAGTACGAGGCCCGATCACGCAGAAGGCGAAGTACGGGCGTATGATGCGATGCTAGCAAGTGATCCATATGAAGGCGAGTGCGAAGGCGCTGTCTACAAGACGAAGTCTAGCGTCTAAACTACGGTCTTTAGCAAATGTGATGCGAGATGGAAGTACAGACATCTTATCCATAAGAAAGTGAAGTGCGAATGCTTGATCTGGAAGGCGAATCTGGATATGATTTTAGGTGCTAAGCAGTATGATACAAATGAAGTTTGAACATATGATCCATATAAAGGAGAAGTCTGAATGCCTAATCTGCAGAAGACGAAGTCTGAATGTCTTGTGGTACTAGTAAATGTGATACAGATAAAGTCTGAACATTTTATTCGCCAAAAGAGCGAACTTTGAGCACGATGTAGTAGGTGAGTAGAGCGAAGTCGAGACACAGGAAATGCATGAGACGAAACATGGCTTGATATATTTGAATCCTTGAACTCCTAAACAATCTACTTTGAAAATCTCATATGGAATAAACATATGTAAAAGGTCGAATAATATATGCATAGATCTTTGTATCTCAAGAACACTGCTATCAATGTAAAAGGGATCCACCAATCAAATAAGGACTGCCAAATAACTATCCTTGAAGCTAAATCATCTCATCACTAAAAATAAGGGGATATGCCTCAGTATGGTAAGTGAAACATCACATCGAGTAGATATTCAAAGTGACTCTGGGTAGTTAACACTGTGCTCAAAATTGAACCAACCATATCATCATAAACAATACGAGCATGTGCATCTATCATGAAGGACCAATAAGAACTCAATGTCCAAAATGAATAACTCCTCTCATCGGCTCAAAAATCCATGCTAGAAACATATGAGGAATTTGACTCTGAAATCTTGAAACACCAAAGATAGAGGATCCCAGAACAACTCCAACAATGGATGAAAAAATAATGCATGAGAAATGTCTCTGACTCGTATGGCACAACAAGATCCAGATGAATAGTGATACTAGAAACAAAAATGTCTGATGAAGCTCGTCCTTGGTAAAAACCATCTACACATCTCCAAAGACCGTGTAATCTCAAAATATAGGGAAATATACTCCGGGATGACATCTACCTGAAACGTCATAATGAGGCTCATCCTCTCGATGAAAATTATTTGCACAAACCAACCACCTCTCGATGGTCTCGATAACTATGGGATATGCCCTAATATGGCATCCAACATAAACATGATGGAATAAAAGAGAATGTCATAACAAGGCTCATCCTCTCAATAAGGGCTATCTGCACAGACCAACAAACTCCAGATGATCTCGCTAACTAGAGGGGTATACCTCAGTATGACATCCAACATAAACATGATGGAAACGAAATGTCATTCTGTTGGCTCGTAATACCGATAAGAGCGCTTGGACAAACCAACCACCTCCAAATGATCTTGAAAGATAGGGAATAAGCCTTAGTGTGGCATTTAACAAAAACATGATGAAATCCCAAAAAATTCTCTGTAGCCTCATCATCTCAATGAAATATATATCTAACCTTCTAATAATCTTTGAATAGATATACTAAATCTAATACTGCGTATCAAATCTCTTGTGCGTCGAACCCAAAATGTCAAAAGTGCAGCCGATCATCTCAACAGTGTCTTTGTGACTGGCGAAATCGGATGATGCAAACCGTTGTGGGACATGGTGTGCGTCAATGCTCGTGAATCGGGTGAATCACAAATCACCGTCCATCGGTGTGAGGTATTCCGGGTTCATCAGTTAATGACTGAAATGATGCAGTGTTAATGACGTCTCGAAACAACATAATAATATGTCAGATGGCCAAGTGATATATGATTGAATGTTGTCGAGAAAAGCCAAATCTCATTGTCTCAAGGTGGTCTTACGACACAGACTGTAATGTAGACTTAAGGCAAAAGAAATGAAGGGAAACTAGGCTCAAATACCCAATAATCAACCTTATGCCCTCGTGTGTGGAATGCCATATGCATAAGTAGTCTCATGAGCAATGGACACAAGAACATCGATGGAAGCGTAGATGATAATGATGTGACCGCAAAAAAGTGTAGCAGGGTGAGATAGGTAAAGGACAAGGATGTAGAATGAAACATCATACTCAAAATCCAATAAACATATGAGGGGTGATAAATGAAAATACAAAAGAATTATGAAGTCAAGAAGATGAATACTTGAGTAAGGGAAAAAAGCGTGATGATATGATGAATCTACCTAAATTACTATGGGGAAGACATGTCGTCGATAGATGGGACGATGACTATGACACTGATTCGGAGCCCTTAGGAGAGGATCAGTCATCTCACATACCACTAATAAAATCTCAAAGTAAGCACATGATACTGAGATCTCGGGAAGCTCACAGACGAACTCCATAAATGTCTCCTTAAAACAATGATCCCTCGTAATCCATATACATATACTCAGGATATTAATCTTGAATAGATACATATCGCATTTATACATACATATATATATATATATATATATATATATATATATATATATATATATATATATATATATATATATATATATATATATATTTAACGTAGACTAAATAAAGCAGACGAGAAACAAAACTGATATGACAATGAACAAATATCTCTCAAAGAGCGAAATCGATAAGCCAACTCGATTAAATAGCGCAAGCCTCTCAAACTAAAGGTCTCCTAGAGAATTAATGTCAATGAGAATGGAATAAAGCATTAAATACACAAACTATGTAGTAAAATGAATAGATCACCAATCTAAGTTGGAAAGAATGAGATAGAATAAGAAGTCAGATAGAAAGAAAGTGGTGAAAACATAAAAACTACAAAATGGAGCAAAAACAATGAAGTGGATGTGGTAAGGTGATGTAAAGAATGTATCAATGTGTCCACAACTCATAAGATCCCTAAGCTAAGCATCCACACACCAGAGGGCCCTATCCCATATATGAAAAGGTAAGCAAGGCTATAAGAGAGATAGGCCAAAATGTTCATGTAAGGCTTAATGGGCTAGCAACGGTAAAAATTGTGAGTCACAAGTGATAAGGTATAGGGCTAACCAAAATGATGGCCAACCATCCTGTAACCATGGTCTTAAACGTAAAATTTTTTCAGTTAATCTACATTGGTTGGCTTTGAGAATTGTTTTCCATCTAAGTTCATCAACCATGTAGCTCCCTCTAGGGTCAACTCTCTGATAATGTAAGATTTGCTCTAGGTGGGCACGAACTTCTAGGGTCACTACTTTCGATCCTCTGAGGACTCGAGCAGATCATCTACATTTGTAGTGGTCTAGCATGTGGCACTAACAACATATAATGAACAATAAAGGAGAGGTCTAGCATATCTCCACAGGATCATGCAAAAACATCCGAATTATAATCTAGCGAGTGAAGCGTCTGTCTATATCATATGTAGATAATGCTAAACTAAACTCACGACCCTACAGGCGTCCCAATGCGAGATTTGATTGTCTCAAGATCGTCATAAGCATGTAAAACTCTCTCATAAGTGATGATTACTACCCAAATAGTGTTGTTCCATACTCTTAACACTCCGGGTTTTGAGCACTTTTTACATAGTAATAAGCCAAATTGACCCAGTTGACACGTTAAGGACCTAGCAATGCTTTTGATCAAAATTTATAGCAGTTTTTGTAGGTTTCACAGGCTATATGTGTTGAAGATAGAGATCCAGCTCAAGTATGAAGAAATAATTGGAACTCAGAGTTGCATAACCAAAAGGCAGAAGGCAGAACTAGAAGCAAAATCAGAGGAAGCAATAGAAGGCCACTTTTGATTTAAGCGAGGTTGCGAAGATTCATTTGCGAAATTTTGCGGGGCTAAATTTTGCGACCCTCGCCAATTTCGCATTCTGAAATTCTTCTGACCATTCTTTTTTTACTTTTTGTCTCCCTCTTATTTCTCCCCAAATTATCCACTGTGAGTTTTGGCTTTTGACAATTTGGTAATTTGTATGGTTTTGGTGGTATATAATCCCCAAAACAACACTTTGTAGAGGATCTTTTTGACACTTTTAGATTTTTTTTAGCTCTTTGAATATAGAAGTTTGGGAAGCTTGTCGAAGAAGCTCCTGATTTCTCTCATTTTCTCCCATTTTCTTTCCCTTTCTCACTAGCCAAACACCCGTTGAGGATGACAACTCAGAGGATGAGTTGCTAAACCCCCTCCTTCCTTGAAGTAAAGGGCACGGGGCAAAGGAACTTGAGGCAAATGAAGGGTTCTCATGTTTTCAATGCAGGTATTCACTGACATTTATGTTAGATCCCTTTGAGTCACCTTGAATGGCCAGTATTTGGTAAGCTTTTAGGGCTCATTGGATACTTATTGCTAGCTCCAGTGACATTCATTAGTTGTCATTTATGAGCCATTGGAAGGTGAGTCAAGGAGATAGGTTTTTAACTGACTGAAAGCATTAATGGACAGTGAATGCCATTTTCAAAGGATAGCTATTGAGGGTCAAGTTTTATAGCTAATCTAAGTTTTGAATCGAGTAAGCTATATTTACTATCTGATGATAGGAAAAGACCGAGAACCCTCGTTTACCTAAGGATCCAAAGTCTAGTGACACGAAACTAGGAATATTCCATATTTTTGCTTCATTTGTACGATTTCAATCACCCAAAGCCCATTATTTTTATCGATCCCAATATCAGCTTCTGATCACGATTATGAAGCCTTGGTATTAGCCATTTCCACGAAGAAAATTCATCTCGGTGGACGATCCTAGAGTTTCTTTACTATAGTAGCAATGCTACGGTAGTATGGGATATTAGGTTATAAATTTTATTGATTTAGAATACCCTATAGGCTGCGAATCAAATGGCGTTGTTGCTGGGGATGGTGCCTTAGTGCAAATGACAATGTGTTGAACACTTGTGATTCTCATCACAAGTTCTGGTGAATTTCTTTTCTCTTTTCATTTTTTCTAGCGGTTTACTGTTAGGTTACTTAATTTCATTATACTGTTTATATATTCTTTATTTTTTCCTTACCATTGCTGCAGCTTTTTTGGTAGAATTGTTTTTGTTTCTATTTGGTGTTATCCTGTTTTTCATGTAGGAGTTTATGTTCTAATGGTTTAAAGATTCCTGGCGGACTAGTAAAAATCGGTATTCCACGGTCGGATTAAATTGAGCACGAATTTAAACCCAGTGGAACCTCACTTTGGCTGACGAAATTAGTAGGGGATAAAGAGGAACCCCAATGCATATAGGTCCATGAGGGACCACATACACCCTCCACGAATGAGTGCACCCTCCTGCATTGTGACTCCAACTGAGCAGATGGTTATTAGGTCTTACCTGGTGCCATTCCTTTCCACTTTTCATGGCATAGAGAGTTAAAACCCTTACTCGCACATGAGGGAGTTTGAAGGGTTCTGACACCTTGAGGAGGAGACCACCTTATTAGTTTGATGAAACTTAAGCTTTTCCTTTCATGAAGGATAAAGCGAAATTAGACTCGACTGAGAATTGGAGCATTCAGGGGTGGGTGAGATCTGAAATTTAAATTTTAAAGAAGTTAACTGCCCACTCATAGAACAAGCAGTCTAAAGGCGATTTCACCTTCGGCTAATGAGAATGAAAAATTCATGCATGCCGGGATAGATATATGGAAGCACTCAATGCTTGTCCTCACCAGTTTGATACATGTTTCTTACAGTGCTGTATTTTTATGATGGAATTTCTCTTGCTTGGCTTGATTTCTAGATCTTGCATGTGTGGAGGAGATTTCTTGAGCAAAAAATCCAAGGCTTTGGATTTCTGAGCCTATGTAGTTTAGAGCTTCAAAGGTTGGGATGAGCCCCCTAGCAGGGAGATGGAAAGAATGAGGCCTGGCGATCTGAAGATTGGCATGTACTCTCTTGGGTTCTGTGGACATGAAGGTAAGTTTGACCTTAATTTAGAAGGTTGGAAGAATTAGAAATGAGAAACTAGCATGAGGTGCAAGCAGTGACTGAGATTCTTATGCCAAACAAGCCATGCTTCATTTTTCAGTCTACTGAGCATCTGGGAGAACAATGTCCAACTATTCCAGTGATGAGGGAGATGTTAGTGGAGCAATGAATGTTGTTGGTTAGTTGAACCATAAACTAATGCACCATATGGCCTTACTTAACAACCACTGTTTGAAAATCACTGAATCTATCCTAGAAAATAAAACCTCCCATGATATGCCTCCTACTCCTCCATAGTATGTGACTTCTCAACCATCATGACCACGATCCAACTTCTCCGGTTGAAGCGAAGCCGTTAAATTTGATGGAGTGGTAGAGTAACTTTGTGGAAGAGAATAAAGCAGTGAATGTGCAGTTAAATCAGAGGGTTGACACTATGGAAAGCACCTTGAATAAAAGAATAGATGGATTCCAAAATGACATTGCCTAGAAATTTGACAACCTGCATTATTCCGTCTACAGGGTGACGATCGACATCGAGTGCGAAAAGGAAATTCCCTCTGAGCTCAACCAAAACCCCCGAGAATTCAAAATAGGCGACTCAGTGAAGCTGCTCTAAAATGGATGAAGTAAACAATCCCATCACCTTGAGAAGTGTTAAAGTTGAAGCTGACAATGCACAAAAACATGATGAAGCTAAAGAAGGAATGAGATGAGGAGAATTTGAAAAACATAGTGATCGAGAAGACTGATGAAGAAGGCATGCCTCCACCATTTCCTTAAGCAAGAGCGAAAGGGTGAACAACCAAGCTGAGATTCTTGAAATGTTAGAGGTGGGTGAAAATCCAACGATCCCCTCTTAGACATGATTAAGCAAGTTCCAACTATGCAGTTTCTAAAACTTTTGCTTTGTAAAGAAAATTTGAATATTGGAAAAAGCCTTTTGACGAGAGCGGGTAAGCGCCATCATATAGTGCAAAACTCCAGTAAAGGACAAAGATCCTGGGTAACCTACCATTTCAGTGAACATTGGGGGAACTTATGTAGAAAAGGCATTGTTGGATATGGGGGCCAGTGTAAATTTGTTTTACTTACTTTCGGGTTATAAATGTTTGAAATTTAGGAAATTGAAACCCACCACCATCACCTTATCTTTAGCAGACAGGTCAGTGAAAATTCCCAAGGGCATTATTGAAGATGTTTTGGTGCAGGTGGACAAATTCTATTACCCAGTGGACTTTGTTGTTCTCGACAGCCGATGGCTGAAGAACGATTATGTGCCATCATTACTTGAGAGACCATTCTTGGATACCTCAGTACAATCATTAACTATTGAAATGGGGTTATACCTTTACATTTGGTAATATGACATTGGAACTTCGACATTTTCATCTCGTAGTATGTTCACCCAGGAAGAAGACTTCAAAAGAGGTGTGCACCAGTGACACCATTGTGGATGAAACGAGTGTGGCTTGTTGTAACTCTGAGCGAAGGTGTTAGGAATTAGGCGAGGCTTCTGAAAAACTAGATGAACTATCGGTTATGTCTTTTTCCTTAGAAAAGAAAGAAATCCTTCCTTGTTGGTAAGAGGCGACGAGGAGGAAGGGGAAAACTCTGCTTTGATCTCAGCCCTCCACAGGTGAAATATGCATACTTGGAAGAGGGCGACCAATACCCTGTGGTTATTTCTTCATCTTTAAATGCCTCAGAAGAAGATAATTTGCTTGGAATCCTCAAGAAGTGCAAACAAGCCATTGGATGGAAAATCTCATATTTAAAGGGAATCAACCCTTTTGTTTGCACTCATCACATCTACATAGAGGAGGAATCCAAACCGGTGCAGCAACCACAGAGACGATTGAATCCCCACATGCAAGCTAAAGTTCTACATTCTTTGTAAGGTGGCATTATCCACCCACCATTTCAACAGTCACAGGTGAGCCTACTCAGTTGTACAAAGAGTCGAGACTATTATGCGAGCGAGAAGGAGAAGATATGCCTACATGCCTTACCATAGGTTGGAGGGTATGCATAGATTAGAGGAGGCTAAATGCAATAACAAGGAATGACCATTTTTCCTTGCCCTTCATTAATCAACTTATGGAGAGAGTTTCCGGGCACCCATTTTATTGTTTTCTAGATGGCTACTGCGGATATTTTCAAATTGAAATCGTTGTGGAGGACCGGAAGACCACGCCCTTGCCTTTGGAACTTATGCCTATAGGAGAATGCCTTTTGGCCTCTGCAATGCACTTGCCACTTTCCAAAGGTGTATGCTCAGTATCTTCAGTGATATGGTGGAACACATTATTGAAGTGTACATTGATGACATCACCATATATGGGGACACTTTTGAGGAGTGCTTAGCAGCCTTGGTGTTTTAACGGATGCATTGAAAAACTTATTTGCTTAACTAGGAGAAGTGCCATTTATGGTAATCGAGGAATTGTCATGGAGCATGTCATCTCAGCAAAGGAATTGAGGTTGATAAAGCGAGTTGAGCTTATTTCTAATACCACCTCCCGAATGTCGAGCGGTGAGAGTAATTCCTTGGCCGTACGAGGTTTCTACGGGAGGTTTGTTAAAGACTTTTCAAAATTGCCAAAACCATTACATGACTCTGCGGTCAAGGATACCAAATTTGTTTGGGATGGAAGGTGCAAAAAAAGAGATTCGAGGAGCTCGAATCACACGACTATTTTTATAGTGAGAGCACCCATTTGAAACTCCCCTTTGGAAGTAATGTGTGTTGTAGTGATTTTCCATTGGGGTAGTTCTTGGCGGAGAGAGAAGGTGGAAAGCCGCGTGGTTTATTATGCGAGCAAGACTACGAGATGAAGCCTGAGAGAAATTACAAAAACCACGAAAATGAGCTGATAGCGATGATACATGCCTTAGAAAAATTGAGCATACTTAGTGGGGTCATTAATTGTTATTTTGGTTCACTCTGCTGAAGTACTGTTAACTAAACAAGATGCTAAAGAGCGAGGTATGGTGGGTTCTCAGCTCAGGAATTTAATCTACAAATCAAATACAAAAAAGGGTGGAGAATGTGGTGGCGAGATCGCCTCTCCCGGTGTGATAGCTCATGACTCCCACAGTCCTCCCATTAATGATGAATTCCTTGATGAGTCTCTGATGCTTATAGAGAAGGCCCCTAGTATGCTCATATTGCTAGTTATTTGCTTAGCAGAGGATATCGATTGATTGGAAAGCACGTAATACTTCTTTGTCAAATTCATTCTATTATTAAGAAGACCATTTTGTTGAATCTTTGTCTTGATCAAATCATCAGAAGGTGTGTACTTGAAGAGGAACAATAAGGGATTCTCAGCTACTGCCATGAAAATGCATGTGGAGATCATTTTGCTTCACAAAATACAATTATGAAGATCTTCTGATCTAGTTTCGCGGCCATCCCTGCTTGAGATGCTCGTACCATGTCTGAACGTCTGATCGATGCAGACTTGGGAAACACTCATGTGTTGATGCCCTTGAACCCAATTTTGGTGGTAGACATAATCGATGTTTGGGAAATTGACTTCATGGGGCCATTCCCTACGTTTTTTTGGATATTCATACATCTTGGTGGGGGTTGATTATGTGTCCAAATGGGTCGAGGCAATTCCTTGTAAAACCAATGATCACAGGGTGGTGCTTAAATTTCTAAAGGAGAATGTCTTCTCTCCAGATTTGTAGTGCCTAAAGCCATAATCAGTGATGGAGGTACCCATTTCTGCAACAAACCCTTTGAAAACCTCTAGTGACATGGGGTGAAGAAACCTGAAAGTGGCCTCTCCTTACCATCCTCAGGAGCAGGTGGTCGATTAAAATTTAGTAATAGGGAGATTAGGACCATCTTGATAAAGGTGGTGAATTCAAATAGAAAAGATTGGTCACTCAGGCTACTAGACACTCTGTGGGCATACAGAATAGCTTTTAAGACCATTCTTGGGATGTCCCCGTATCGGCTAGTTTATGGAAAAGCGTGCCTCCTCTTTAGTGGAATTGAATCTGAGCATGGTGGGCCATCAGCTTCCAAACATGGATGCGGAAGGAAGTAGGCCTAAAGGGTTTCTTGACCTCAATGAGTTAGAGTAAGTAAGAAATGATGCTTACCTGAACTCCAAGATTGCCAAAGACAGGTCTAAGAAATGGCATAATCAGATGGTGGCTCGAAAACATTTCCAAAAAGGAGATAAAGTCATACCATGATTCCGAGCTTAAGTATCTTTCAGGAAAACTAAAGTCTAGGTGGATTGGTCCTTTCACCATTCATCGAGTTTATCCCAATGGAGTATTGGAACTTCTCAACTCAAATCAGGGCCAAACATTCAAAGTGAATGGCCACCGCCTCAAGCCTTATGCAGTCCCTTTCGGACCAGATAAGGAGGAACTCACCCTCATTAAGCCTCAAAACACCTGAAGAAGAGGGTTGGGTGGACCCAGTCTTCCCTGAGATTGTAGAGTCCATCTCTTTTTGTTTGACCTTTTATTTTATTTTTATTTATTTTTCCTTTTCTTTTTCTTTATTCAAAATTTTCCTTCAATTTATTCTTCATTTTATTTTCCTATTTTTTATTTGAATTTTCCTGTGTTTGTTTTTGCAGGGTTATGCTAATTTTATGAAGTAAGAGCTCAGATGGAAAATGTGAGAAATTTTCGCAAGGGTTCTGAAATTTTTGCGGGGATTTGCATTACATTTCACGGGAGTTTATTTGAAATTTCGTGGGAGTTCGCATTGCGAAATTCCTGAGGAATTTAACTTTGTACTTGATTTCTCTTTTGTAAGGTCGACTCATTCATGAGAATTTCTTAGAGGTTGCAAAATTCGCAACCCTTCATGATTTTCTGCGTGCCCCCATTTCTAAGGTATAGTTGAAACTTCTGAATTTCCACCGTTTTATCCTCCGCCCCTCTTAACTTGTCGGCATCACTTACTCCGTAAATAGAAGGCCAATTTGTCACATAAAGATCGTTTCCACCCTCCTATGAGAGAGCAAACACTTCCTACGAAACACCAAATCCCCATACCAAAAGCCATCCGTGCCTTGAAACCCTCATCCATCCAGTTAGGTCTCATGGAAAAGACAAGAGGAGGCCACAGTCCTTCGTCCCATGTGAGGCCCTTCTCCCTTGGCTAGGGCACACAGCCGCCGTTAGTGCCACTGGCCCCTGCTGATCCTACGGAGCCTGCTACAACCTCCCGAGCTACTACCCTTGCCTCTCCACGGTGCGTGGGTGGCCTGGGGCCGGGCCGTGCCCCCGCGGATCCTGTCACGACGATTGCACGGGCCGCTCCTTTAGTGAGCTATGGCCTGGCTGGAGAGTCTTCCATGATCCACGGTAGTGCATGACTTCACTATCTCGGGGCCTCGGCCAGCATTCCAGCGTAAGCCGACTCCTATTCTCTCTCTTGTGATGAGGTGAACACCTGTATGCTTGATGAAGGAAGCCTTGACTATAGAAACAAGGATTTCCTGCGAACACTTATAACATCGGCTTTTCCAGTATGCTTCGAGCTTCGGGATTCGATGAGGCTCGTTATTGTGCCTCTCACAGGCATTTTATGACTCCTCATGGATTCTTCTCTCCAAGAGTAGTGATTGGCACTAGATTCGCGACGTCAGGGGTGACGGCACCACATTTCTATTCACTTCGCTGTGATGGCGCGAGGCATTCTTGGCAATGATATAGGCTATGGCTTTTCACCTTCGGTGGCCCAGCCAATTCAGCAGTTATAGGTGAGTAGCCCCCCATCCTCACCAAGGGAGATGAGTGGGATGCTCTCAGAGACACATCGGTAGCCACATTTTGTTCAGAGACGGCTCAAGATAAGGATGCTTTTCATGGACCACGTGCTACGGTCCAATCTATTTCCTCTTCAGCATGTTGTCCAGAGGCGGGGCGCCATCCAAGAGGCCTTATATCGCATTTCTGAGGGCTTTTGGTTTAGTCCCCCGGAACTTATTATGACATCCCTCTTTCACTTCGAGGAGAAAATTCACAGAAAGCACCTCAGAAAAGATGAGACCATTCCATTGCTCTTTCCGAGGTTGCTCTCTCATGTATTAGAGCACCTAGGCTTTCCAGCTAAGCCCTACCGAGAGCGTTGTCGGGATTGTGAGGCCACATTTACCGTTGAGAAGTGGCAATTTGTGCCTGGGGCTTCTCCCCATCCTTCGTATCCTCTTTGTTTGAGATAAGTCCTATGGAGTGGGATACCCCAGGCCCCATTTGCTTCGAGCCTCATATCACCGTGTCGACCCACCTGACTTAGTGCTTGCCTCACCTGTGCCTACAGAGCACTCTTCACCTCCGGCTCTGCTAATCCGGTGGCGACTCGTCTTCACCTGATGACATACATCCACATTACTCACGAGGATTTTCTTGCCATCATGCGTGGCCCATGCGCATTTTGCGGTCATCCTAATCCTTTCTTTGTGCATGGCTGCCATGATAAACGAGATGGCTCGCCCGAAGTTGTCCTTACTCGAGAATCTGTTATCCTTGCTCGGAGTTCGAATGACATCTGGGCTTACTTGCATATCCCTCTCACTCGAATAGCGTACGGGATCATAAGCTCCACCCTCTTTGTAAGAGCCCAAATTATACCCTAATATTTTTATAACATGCTTTGGGTATAATAAAAGTAAATGTATATTTTTTTTCGGAATAAAGTAATGCTAAAAATAAAATAAGCAAAATCTAGAATTAATACAAAAGCCAAGGGTAAATTAGTAATTTACCAATCCAGGACCTAGAGGTCATATAATAATAAGTTCATATGCCAAAGTAGAATTTGAATAGTTAGATTGAGAATAAGATGGAATAGAAGGACCAAATAGCAATTTGGGCATTTGACCCAAAATGGGATAAGACCAAACAAGCCTTAAGAAAATCTTATTTTGGCTTGGTCTAGGCTAGGGCATCCGGGAAGGAGAAAAGAGAGAAGAATAAGAAGAAAGAAGAAAGAAGAAAGAAGAAGGAAAAGAGAAGAAAAAAACCAAGGTATGGAAATTGTATGGAATTGTATGGATTGTGTATGGAACTTAAGTATGAATTCATGTAGGGTTAGGAAGTTTCCAACCCTTTTCTTTGGCTATATGTAAGTTAGGAGAATCCTAACTTACAAATGTGTTTTTGGTTGGGATTAGAAGGCTTTTATGGCTCATTTTCCATTTGAAAGTCATTTTGGCTTTGGATTAGCCCTAGAGGCTGTTTGGGTGAAATTCCCAAACTCAAAAATGTGTATTTTCTGGGTTTCGCCATGAACCGGTCGACCAATTGGTCAATCGAAAGCTCATCCGGTTGGATGAAGTAGCATCTAACCTTGAACATCGAGGAACCGGTCAAACGGTTGGTTAATGAAACCTATCGATTGGATTCAGTAGCTTCTAGCTACTGTACCAAGGGGAACTAGTCAACCGGTTGAGTCAAACGGTTTATCGGTTGGTGATCGACCGGTTCTACGAACAGTGTTTTTTTTTTATGAAAAACATTATGTACCTCGCCACCGAGGCGAAGAGTATTGGGCAAACATTGTTTCTTGCCGTCATTTGTTAATAGAATTAAGAATGTATAAATGTATAAATAATATAAGAATAAAGATGCAAGTTAAAATAATAAGAAAATGTCGCATATGACTGCCGGATAACAATAGTTATTCTAGGATATGGGATATGTATTGAAAATGAAATAAAAGAAACAAATTGTTTGCTTAGAACCTAGTAAAGGGATAGATGGGCATGCCTATTAGGGAGACAGTGCATGGCATTCTTGTCGAGGTGGTCCCATTTAGATTCTGGTAGCCTTTGGGCCCTTATAGATGGATTTATTGTCTAGTACAATGATACTTGAGTGCCCTACGGGCCCATATGAAGCTACTTATTGTGTATCAAATTATATATGATACAGCCGGGCCCTTATAGATGGGGTGTTAATGCCATTACAATGGTAAATTTACCTTGGTCATATAAGTTCATTGTCTCGTACAATGATTATAGCACCTCCGGGTCCTTATAGTTCTCGTATCCACTATCTAAGGTATTTGCAGACATGAAATATAAGATAAATGACAAGAATTTGTAAATGACATGACATGATATGAGAAACATAGCATTGCTATGTGATGATACGTATACAGTGATAAGTATAAGAAGCAAAAATGTAAATGGAAGATGATATGAAATGGAACATGATAAGATGAATAAGTATGATATATATGTAAAAGCATATGAAATGATATATTTAAAAACATGAATAAGCATGTGTATAAGTATGTAAATGTTTAAGTGATATACAGTTGTGTAAAGTGTGATGATCCTTATTAGAAGTGGAGTCGCGAATATTATTTCCCACTAAACATAAACAGCACGGGTGTTTCATCCCAGGTGTAGATGCGGAGAAGGAAGGAGCAAGAAGCCAGGACATTCCAGCATCATGACCAAGGCTGACACGCCTAGGTGCTTGCAGAAGACCTTTTGGTCTATTTTGTATATGTTTTGCTTTTGTAAGCAATGTAAAAATTTGTATATGTTGAACACTCCCATTTATGGAGTTTTGAATATATCTTGTAATCCACTGCTATAGAATATATTTCAAGTTAAATGTTTAAGTACATGAATGAATAAATTAATGGTATGGTAAAAATAAAAAGATAGTGACAAGTTAAGTGGTATCAGAGCACCCCCGAGTCAGGGGCACCACAAGTGAGATGGTAATAAGAGGCATCACAGTTTAGTGGTGATCGGAGCACGAATGGGGCATCACACCTTCGGGTCACAGCAATTGCTCCGGCGGCGGCTGCGACTGGTTGGCTCTGAGTCGCACCGACTTCAGCCTCTCACACCACACCTTTCATCCACACTTCTCTTGCTCGATCACGAAGGATGGGGATGAGTTCCGCCTCATATGACTTCGCAGGGAGTATCACTTCCTTCATTAAGTTTGCTCCATACCCATTAAGAACTGATATCCAGAAATTCATTTGGGGAGAGTTAATGAAGGAAGTGTCGTTTATATTTTGACCAAGTTTATTTTGGTTAATTGAATGGCTTGCTAGTTAGGTTTTTTGCTTTTATGGTACAGTATATGTTTTTAGCTTTGACACATGTTTTAGTTAATGATTCATGATTTCTCATTTCACAGGACTTTTTGTAATGGTCAACTTACTATATGAGAAATTGAAGTCTCGTCCCATGCTATTGATGTTAGAATGGTGTTATGCTTATTTAAGTTGATGAACTGTTGAAATTCTTCTTGTCTTCAACCTTATTTCTTCTTATTTGAACTAACCACACACTGTGCACATTAAGTTTCAATTATAAGCTAAAAAACTGCCTTACCCCTTAAGCCCTGTAAAAATCTAGCCTAGTACCTTTGACCACCTTTAATAGGTCGGGACTCCTGAATAAAAGGCCAGTAGTCTTTGAAAAAGAAGAAACGAAAAAAAATAAAAATTGTGAGCACTTCTTGAAACTAGAGCACGGTCAGAAATTTATATAAACGAAAGTCTTTGAAGCTGAAATTACCCTAAACCAACTGGTTGCAGAATCCGCAGGCTTTGTTGCTCCTTAACCAACTAGTGGATAGGTGGAGTTTAGCAAATTGTTGGTCTTTAGAGTAGACTTTGTCAACTGGTAAGACCACAATTTGGCTGTGGCTCGACTGAAAAGATGCTTCAAGGCACGCTTGCGGCCTAAATCTTGTATTCGTCGGTAGACTACGACTGACGGCGTCGCTGGGAGGTGTCGACCCACGTGCCGTAATGGGCGGGCCATTGTGCCCGATATAGGTGCGGTAATCTTGGGTTGACCAGTCTTGGCCCTTGTATGCAGATTCTTCTTTTTCATATAAAGTTGTCAATAATACCCTCTCAACAATATATAGCAGCTAGTTTAAGGGGTATAAAGTCTGCATATGAAATGTCTATAATAGCCCTCCCCAACAACTATATAATGTGGCTAGTTTGAAGGATAAATAAGTAAATCACTCACTATTACTACTTTTCATGTATAATACCTATAATACCCATATCAACAACTATATAACGGCTACTTTTAAGGGTAAATAAGTAAATGACTTACAAATGATTTTCTATAAACACCTCCACATTTTTTTAATCTTCACATTCTTTACAATTCTATATAATCTCTCTTTCTACAATTTTCTGAGTTAAAATTCTCTACAAGTTCTATAATTGAAAGCTTCATCAAGATATCTACTAAGTGTAGAATTTTTCATCTTCATCATCACAAGGTTGAGGTATTTCTAATTTAGTTATTTCATTTAGTTTTTAAATCTATATTTTAATTTAATTGTTCTTCTCTTTCTTCTACATTTCTTCATTTTTTTCCTAGAATTAAAAATGGATCCTCATTACCTTAGATGTTGAAAACCTTAACTATAGTATTGATGAATATAATAGATTTAATCCTTTTGAAGATCATCCCACTCCCCCTTTAGTGCCCCTTCCTCCTAACCAACCTCTAACATTCCCTAACTCAATCCTGTAGGCAAAAGACTTAGGACTAGTGATACATCCATAGTATGGAGGCTTGCTTTAGTATAGTAAATAAAAATATAAGAGGAAGTAGAAGATCTATTAGAATGTAAATATTGTAAAAAAACATATAGTTGCAAAGCTAGTGCTAGCACGATTCACCCCTTAAAAGACATCTTAGAACAATGTACCAAAAACATGGTGCATTAGATCTACAGTCGATTAAATCCAGTGAGATAGGATCAATTAGTCTCAATACGACCACTTTTATATATGATCAAAAAGCTGTGAGAAATGGGTTTGCTAGTATGGTAGCTAGTGTGAACCTACCAATGACATTTGCAGAGGATCCTAAATTTGTAAATTTCATCCAAAAGTTTGTCAACCACGACCTTTCAAGGAATTCTAGGATACTATGCGTAATAATATAATTAATAATTATAAAACTACTAAACAATTAATAATCAAAGAACTTAATGAGCATAATGGTATTATATCAGTGACCTCAGATATATGGACTAATCAAAGTAATGATCATTTCACATTATACATATTCAAATTGGAAATTAAAAAAGAAAGTACTAGGTTTTCGTATAATATATCATCCACATGATGGGCCTGCCATATATGAATCTATGATAAGTGTTTTTAGAGAGTATAACGTATAAAACAAAATTTTTAGTATTACTTTTGATAATGCTTCAAACAATAGAAGTTCCATAGATTTATTTATAAGAACAGTTAGAGGAGGCCCACTAAATGAAATATTCCATGTGAGATGTGTTTCATATGTAATTTAACCACCTGAAGATGGTTTAACATTAATAAATCCCTCTGATAAGAGAAAATTTAGTGCAGCTTTACAATTTATTATACGTGTGATAGATTACAAATTGTATGCAGAGTGTAGTCGTTTGGTTTAAAGAAAAGAAAATTTACATCGTGATGTACGTCATAATTATTCTACATATCTAATGTTAAAATCTTGTGTAGGGTATGATAACCTATTATCATATTATGTCAATGGTAAGCTAGGTAGAGTAAAATAACTTCATATGATTAGGAGAAAGGTTTGCTTTTAAATTTCTTCTGAGTTTTTTATGATTCCTCTTTTAACTTGTATTATAGCATATATGTTCACACATCTTATATAACATAGGTGTATTTGCGATATAAGTACGTATTTAAATGATATAGAGATGAACCATTTTTTGTTGAAATATGTGAAAAAATGGAAATCAAAATTTTGAAGCTGAAAAATATTCCACCTTTTTGTTTAAATTTGCTTGTATGGATCAGGTTAAAGTTGAAGGTGTAGAAAACATTTTAAATTTTATAGTGAGTGTGAACTGACCACCTAAACGAGAAGGCTTAGTATGTGAGCGATTAAGCACCATATATAAATATTATGAGTCTAAATATGGTAGTGCCTCTTAGTACTACAACTTCATTTACATTTGGAAGTAATTAAAATTAACTCTTAATTAGCTAAAGGAAGCTTAACAGTTGGTTCTTAGTATAATACGATCTTTTAAAATATTTAGATACTGATTACTTGTCATACATATCCCATGATGAAATAAAAAATTTGATATTATGAAGTGGTGGAAATCTCATGAATCCACATTTCCTATGCTATCAATGTACGTGATCTAACCTCGTCGATTATCTGCGTAGCATCAAAATCTGCTTTTTCTATTGCAGCAAATATGATAGGAGATAGGAGGACAAGCCCCACACCAGAAATGCTTATTTGAAGGATTGGGAAGAAGGACACATGGGGCTCCAAAGTTGGGTAGATGATTGTAGACATGAACTCAAGCGTTTGGATATCAATCAAGACCAAGATGTTGAAGGGTGTGAAGGTAGATATGAAAATTGAAGAGCGTATGTTGTCTTTTATTTAAATGTATTAAATGTGACTCATTTTAAAGGTTGAGTAATGCATATGATTGATAGTTGGGTGGTGACACCACGATTCCACCAGTTGTAACTAAAGCTATAGTGATGCAATTCTCGACTCTTTTCTTGTAGTTTATTTATTTTGAATAAGAGAATCTCGATTTTTTTATATTTTCTTTTCTTTTTTTATCTTCTAATATTTCAGAATTTTTGTTATTTTGAAAAACATATATAAATATATATTTTTCTTGGTTTTAAAAATAAAAAAATAGCATTTCCACAAATTATACAATTACAAACTAAATATAAATTTAAAAAAATTGATTTAATTACAAAACAAAATTTAATATGGGCCAAATTGTGAATTCGATTCCCTCGGCATTTCACCTACAACACAAAAGAGGATTTGTGCAATAAAAATTAGGTCTGATCTATTGAAATTTACTTAATTACGCACAGGTACGAGAAAGAGGCTAGGTTGGGGGAGATAACAGGTTTGGTAGACTATTTTAGAAAAACTAATCAAGTTAACACTTAGGTTTTGTGGGGTTTGAGGTTGGTTCTACAGGGAGTTGACTTTGTTTTGTCTTGAATTTGCATAGCACACACTCTTCCTGAGATAGTCTTTGGGTAGGATTTTGGTGACTCTTGTTGAAAGTTGAGTATTATCCCCTTATTTTGAAAAACCATTTTTGCGGATTTATATATAGTTCATCTTGCTTTTGATTGCTTTCTTCTTTCATTGCTAAGGGACTAGCAATGTGTGGTTGGAGGGAGTGATTACTACCTAAATAGTATTGTTACATACTCTTAACACTCCGGGTTTTGAGCACTTTTTGCGTAGTAATAAGCCACCCAGTTGGCACGTTAAGGACTGTGTGCCGATGGAAATTTTATACTTGAGTTTTGTAGGTTTCCTGACTATATGTATTGAAATAGGGGATCGACTCAAACATGAAGAAATCAGGTGGAACTCAAATTTGCCAGAACCAGAAATAAAAAGGCGGAACCCTGACGAATCGGAGACGGCGGCCTTGCGTTTCACGATTTCACGACCCACTGCGAAATTTTGCGAGGTACATGAGGAAATTTACGCACTCTGGTAGCTGCGGCCATTATTTTTGCTGCGAATTTAACCTTCTGAGAATTTAGCCGCGGCCATTCTTTTTACTCTTTTGTCTCATCTTTTTTATATCTCCTTAAATTATCCCTATGTAATAATTTCTTGCTTTAGACAATTTGGTAATTTGTATGGTTTTGGTGGTATATAATCCCCAAAACAACACTTTGTAGATGATCTTTTTGACACTTTTAGAATTTTTTTAGCTCCTTGAATATAGAAGTTTGGGAAGCTTGTCGAACAAGCTCCCAGTTTCTCTTATTTTCCTCTCATTTTCTTTCCCTTTCTCACTAGCCAAACACCCGCTGCGAATGACAACTCAGAGGATGAGTGGCTAAACCCCCTCCTTTCTTGAAGTAAAGGGCACGAGGCAAAGGAACCTGAGGCAAATGAAGGGTTCTCATGTTTTCAACGTAGGTATTCATTGACATTTATGTGTTCTCCTTAAACTCTAGGCTTAGATCCCTTCGAGTCACCTTGAATGGCCAGTATTTGGTAAGCTTTTAGGGCTCATTGGATACTTATTGCTAGATCCAGTGACGTTCTTTAGTTATCATTTATGAGCCATTGGGAGGTGAGTCAAGGAGATAGGTTTTTAACTAACTAAAAGCATTAATGGTTAGTGAATGCCATTTTCAAAGGATAGCTATTGAGGGTCAAGTTTTATAGCTAAACCAAGATGTCAGATTGATAACTATAATATTCTTTTATCCCAGTACTGAGAAAAGACCTGAGAACCCTCATTTTACTGGGATCCCAAAATTACAGTGACCTGAAATTTCAAGGGAATTCTTCCATATTTTACTTCGTTTCTTACGATTTCCAGCCACCCAACTTGCTCTTTTTATCGATCCCGATATCGAACTACAATCACCGGTGTAAACCTCGTGTGCTTAATTTCACGAAGAAAACCCATCAACTTTGTGAGACGATCCACAGGCTAGCTATACTATAGTACTTGATACGGTAGTATGCAGTATTAGGTTATAAATTTTTGATTTAGAATACCCTGCGAGACTCGAATCAAGTGACGATCATGGTATTTGGTATCTCTCATCGAATCATGGTCATCGGACATCAAAATCCTTAGATTACATGTTGTGGAGACTATCACATGCTTAGCGTGATATCGATCATCTCAATAATAATCCATATATCTAAGAAGACAAATGATCTATCTCAAAAGTACCATGCTAGGGATTGTCTATGTATCATGATATGCTCCCTCTAGGGACTAGAGTGCACAACAATCAGACCAATCCACCTCAACGATGTGCCACCAAAGAAGTTGTGATAGCAAAACTGTCACAAACTCAAAAGGATGCTCTGCCCCAAACTTATGCTATATCAAATCAATCCACCAGGACAACCAAGTTAATAAAAACAATCAAGCTCGGAGGAACTACACCACTAGGGACTTGTCTCAATCCAACGAAAATGGGATATGCCCTAGAATAGCAACTGATGTGTAGCCTCAAATAAGCTCTTGAGAATCAGCGATCATGTAGAAATTTGAACCCTTCAAAAGTATGGATGAAAAAATCATCATTAAGATAAATCCATAGAGAGAGAATCATATCTTGATATCCAAAACTATAGACCGGATGCATAGCACAAGGGAGAGGCATGCTTTGAATGAGATGTAGTAACACTATACACGAATCGATTTCCCACTTTATCAACCAAGTGACCATGTGAAATTATCAGTCTACAACTTTACAGAATGAACATATTTGAAATCTGGTATACCTCAAAGTGAAGGTCAAGCAACTGATCATCAAATCAACGATCATCGCATCTGCCATGAATTAACTCGATCATCAAAGAAACATCTCTAAGGAATAAGCATGATGACACCGTATGTCATCCAGCTGAACACTTGCCAGCTAGGAGCTGAAGATAACATATGATCTCATGGCCTCTAACTCTCTACTCGAGACATCGACCACTGTGCTAAAATCGAAATGTCTCAAAAACTCTTGAGTCAAATCCTCCCGAAGTCAGATGGCTTAAAAGAACCATCCTGACATACCAACTCACAGCGGCGCGCTCAGCGACATAAGGAATAACATAAGCATCGAGGTCGTCAAATTACATGAGCTCTTATGACGATGAGTGTACGATCAACAGATGGAGCTAGGGTGGCCATTGCTAGTATATCTCTCATTCTCTAACATCCTAAAATCAGGTCGTAATCTACTCGTAGGTGCACTATCAAAATCATCCCAACTAGTAACTCCATCAAAGACTCTCATCTGTGTATTTGCTCTGCATCCATACATGCACGTGCATCGGTCATTTGAAAGAAACGCGTAACTAGTGGGCGAGCCACACTCTATCTAACCATGAAGAACTTGATGGCTCATGAGGCTTGTTAAATGAGCAATGGTGGGGTAGCATAATCATATTGAGTCTCATCTTGAATCTGGTCATGTAGGGCCTACTGCCCATCTATCCTCCGGGTAACTCTAACTATGGCCTACTGAATCGAGGAAATCGCTTAGGTAAACTACTTAACTGTAACCAACTATGAATCCATAACCATATGATCTGTTGTGGGAACTAGTCTACCCCGAACCCTAATCCACGGAGGTGGTCTCAAACTGTATAACATAATAAGCCCTGAAAATGTAGTAGAAATGGCAAAAATACTACCCGAGTTAAGCACAATCAATAAGTGAATGCTAAATTGAAACTGAAATAGATAAGCCAACAATATGTAGAAAATTGTTCCATTGAAACCCAAACTTTGATCAATCTATGTATACCCTTAAAAGGAAAACAAAATGGAGAAATCTGAATCCATATCATGACTAAACCGACCCTAAAGGCTCAGAGATGCACCCATGTGTAGGATGGGAGACCTAATCAGTAGGATCTAAACTCAACCTAGAAGGTCAATGGTGGCTCTAAAAAGCGAGTGGGTGGGTATTTCGAGGTCCTGTAAGGTGATCATGCCCTTCAGTGGTACCTGACCTCTGCGATCTTGAGGACGAGGTGCACTTCCATCTGGGTGATTAATCAACTACTACACATGCACTTCTCGACATCCCATGAGGGCGGCCTATGGTAAGGGGCTCCACAACTCTCAACACTTAGGAATGAAGCTAAGTATGCAGTAAATGTGTGGGTACATCCAGAAAGCAATGGCATGCAAAAAAAAAAAAAGGCACCGGTCACAATATCTAAAATCTAGCTCTAGGCTATATAAGTCTTCAAGATCGAACTCCTCGGCACCTATTATGCCAGTCACCTCTAAAATGCTCCCAAACATAAATATAGCCCATCACTAGACCTTACTCCTAGTCACTAGCTCAGTCGAAGAGCAAACAAGGAGAAACAAGGCACCAATCAAACACACAATCAAGAAAGATAGATCGACCGAGACTAAGGATTTAGAGATAAGGAGATACATGTGAGCCCCACATTGACATGAAACAGTAATCAAGCAGGTGAGAGACAGATATGCAACAATTAGTCATGCAAAACACAGGTACATCATCCATATCTACACATAATCTAAGGAGTATAAGATGAGTGAGGTGAATATAAAACAAAAAAACAACATGGTAAAAGAGGTGATCAAAATGAATATATAATGGAGAGAATCTACATGTCAAGGCAAATGAGATAAGCAATCAATCAAAATGTACATGTGTCGGGATGAGTAGAATAATCATATAACAAATAGGAATCAACATGCTCTGATAAAACATCCAACCAATATAATCAACTAGATCATTACAAATGAAGTATGCAAAAAATAAGAGTATGCATGTAAAGAATGAGATAAAACATCATATAGTGAAAGGAAGTCAACATACTATGAGAATGGTCAAGCAAAGTAATCAACACATCAAAATAAGTGGAATATACAACAATGATAAAATAATAGGTGTCAATGTAAATAGAATGAGCATAACACAAGATGCAAGTGACATAACACGATGATTAAAAGAATCAACCAACAAAATCAATCAACCAATATTAATGATACAACAATCAAGCATGTGAAAGGTATAGTCAGCAAATTAAAACTCTCAATGTGCTACCAATAATCAAGTATGCAAAAAGCATAAAAAAAAAGAGGTATCTATCAATCAACTAATCAAAAGCCACATTTTCCCCAATTTGTATTCAAGCTTGATCCTCACTGTCCCCATAAGTGACATTTGTAGACCCGCATTTTGCTATTAGCCATTTCCCATTAAAAGCAGGAACTCGTTTTGTATTTTGAAAACTATTTTAAAAATGGTTTGGAGTCATCACTTATTTTTGTTTTATTTTAAAAAGGAAAACAAAATAAGAAAGAAAAACTCTAAATGTGACTCATGATAAGAAAATGCAGTGCAGGAAAGCGGTCTAGGTCAGAATTGAGGTTACTTGGGAAAATAGAGTGGAGCGTAGCACCCCTCTAAGCCCCTAAAGTCAAGTCTCTACTAAACAAACTAATGAAAATATGGCTTTTGACTAATCAATTAATAAATACCAAAGATAAGCAATAACAATACAAAAATATGTAAGACATATATAAATAAATAATCAAGCAAAGTCAAATGAGAAAAATGTGTACTTGGACGACAAGCGTTACCAATTAGGAAACAATGTTAGTGCAATAACAAAATACAAACTATTCACATTCAATTAAAAATTGGTTATAAATTATATGTCAAATTATTTATTAAAATTATACATTGAATGTCGGGCCCCACCTAAGCCCATTTATATATTTTTGATTAACTCCTAAGTTGTCATTTATATGAATTATTAGGAATTAAATGTGTGTTTGGAATGTTTGAAAACCGGTTTCAAATTGAAATTTTGAAAATTGGATGTTTAAAATTGAAGTTTGAAAATTGAGAATTTTGAAATGAAAGTTAAGTTTGAGAATTTTGAATTGGGATTTTGGAAATCGGATTTTGAAATTAAGAACTTGAGTTTTATAAATTTGAGACTTGGAAATTTGTAATTTGGATTTAAAAAATTTAAAATTGGAAATTGAGCGACTTGAATTTTGAAATTATGTCACTTGGAGTTTGAAATTGGAAACTTGAAATTTTGAAATCGGAAATTATAGTACTTTCAATTTTGAAATTAAGGCACTAGAATTTTGAAATTAAGAATTTTTAATTTTTAATTTGAGATTTGGGAAATTTAAGTTGGAAATTAGGTGACTTGAATTTTAAATTTGAAACTTGAAATTTTGATATTTGAAATTGAGGGACTTTAATTTGGAAATTATAGTACTTGAATTTAGAGAGTGGTAATTTGAAAGTGGAAACTTGAAAAATTGAAATTAAAATTTAGGGACCGAATTTTGAAATCAGGGCATGATTTTTGAAATTATAAACTTGAAAGATTGAAATTAGAAATTGAGGGACTTAAATTTTAAAATTATGGCACTTGAATTTTGAAAATTGAAAATTTCAAATTTGAGATTTGGGGGAATTGAATTTTAAAATTGAAAATTATAATTTTAGAAAATGAGAAATTTGGATTTTGAATTTTGAAATTTGGACACTTGAATTTTAAGGAATTGAGAAATGAAAATTTAGAGACGTTTTTAAATTTGGGAGTTTTAATAAATTGAGGTAGTGATGGTTCATATGTTAAGGAAAAATAAGTGAATTATTAAAAAGCATCAACAACCAATTTATTAAATAAACAAAAGAAGCAAATATACTTACAAAGGAAAATAAAATAATAAGGTATAAATTAATGACTAAATATAAATATATATACAAGTAATTAAAAATAACTATATAAAAAGAATTTGAAGCAAAAAGAAAGTCGAAAACTTACAGTGGCCAGGCTCCAGACAGTCGCCTCTCAGTACAAATAGCCTCCAAAGTGGGATCGTCTCCTGGGTGCCCCGACGAGGTGCCCCTAAGGCAATCTTATTTAAAAAAAAAAATGTTAAACTTTAAGACCACTTAGGACCTCCTACTCAATGTGAGGGAAGACCCATAGTCTCCTTAAAAAACAAACTTAAGGGACTAATATGGCCTAAATTATATAAGTCCTTGTCTCAATTTATTTCCTAAAAAATATTTAACTAAGGGTCATTAGGACCTCCCACTCTTTGGTGGGGGAGGCCCATGGTTTCCCTTTTTTTCTTCTTTTACAATCCAAGGGGGAGAGACCCCTTTTATAGGGAAAGGGAGGTCTCTCTCCCTTGCCAATTTCCAATGTTGGATTACCTCCCACAAAGGAAGAAACCTCTAAAGCCTCCAAATTTTAGAGGTCTACACTATAATGGACCTCCAAATTGTTAATGAATTTGAAAAACTTGAAAATGTAAAACCCATATATATATATATATGTATATGGGTGTGTGTGTGTGTGTGTGTGTGTGTGTGTGTGTGTGTGTGTGTAAAATTAGAAATTTCAAGAAGTCTATAAAATGTGCTTCTTTACTGGGCGTATGCAGAGCGAGTACTCTGGATTTGAGAATGGTTGTTTCTTGAGCCTAGATGTGCCTTCTCACACCATATTCTATCCTTTTATGAAATTTTGAAAGGATTGAAACTATGACAAAGGTCATATTAAAAATATGATCATAGTCCTATTTCAAGAACTTGATTTGTTGCTCATCCAAAATTTGAGTAATGATAAAGAATCATTTCCTATAATCCAATTTTCTTGCTCCAAGGCATGTTTGCAACTCTACTTTGTGTTTCTACATAATTTGTAATTATTGACTTAGTGGCAGAGCCATAAATCAAAGTCGGTGAGACATAATTAGTTTCATAAGGCATTTGTAACACCCGATAGTAATGAAAGGAACAAAAGTTAGTTACATATGATTTCCATTAGGCGATGTTGATAAGAGTTAACACTAGGTTAAGGTAAGTTGTGTTTAATTAATTAAATTTTGGTTAAATTTAATTATGATAAACTAGTATCTAAATGAATTAACATCTTGGGGCTGAATTATGAATAAGAGACTTCAAGAGCCTTGTGGCAAGCCATAACGTTCAATCCTAAACAATAGGGGGACCAAGTCACAAAAATGGGGAAAGGAGGATAGGTGGTAGCCTTTAAGCTTGCCACCACAAGCTTGCTAGGGAGAATAGGTGACAACCTTTAAGCTTACCACCTCAAGCTTGTGAATGGAGATAGGTGGTAGCCCTCAATCATGACACCTCAAAGTTTGCCACCTCAAGCGTGTTGGTACCATGGGCTTTGGCCTAGACCCTGCAATAGCAGGGCTGGAAGACTAAACCCCACGGGATAATGGCCCAGTCCTCCACAGACTGGCGAAGCCCGTAATATAATGGCCAGTCTGCGAGGCCCAATCGTATTCATTCTGGCTTGAAGGCACAAGCATGCCCACGATGGACGGGAGACATAATGCTGAGTGCATTTCTCTTTGGCAGTTACCATCGCTAAGTAGTCAACCTAAGCTCTGTCAGAGTTCAAACAAAAATCCATCCATAGTCCCGCAGTATTAACCCTACGAGGCGATCAAACGCATCATGGAACAGAAGATACGGGCAATTTGGCTATCTAAAGGGAAGAACAGGTCATAACGTGTGAACAAAGCGCCACCTTCCCCATCCGTTTCGGAAGGAAATCATCTACTTCCCATGAAAAGCGGACCATCTCCCTCCTCCATAAAGGAAGGGGGAATGACACCAAAGAAGGTAAGACATTCTTGGTAGAAAAAGGCCCGATCTTTCGCTCTGTTCCACGATCGACTTAGGCATCGGAGGCGGCAAACTACCACCGCCGTTTTCTTGTTTGTTTTGCAGGTATATGCTGGCAAGTTGATGCTCGGACTATCCAGTGACTCAAAAAATTCAAGAGACTATAATTGGCGACATGCGTAGAACGACCAAGCAAAGCTCGTCGATTTACGAGGGCTTAGGCGCATCCGCTCAGCGACCTCCATTCCGGCTTTGGTAGTTCCCGATCAACCCACCGGACCATTAGATTTTGTCATCATGGCCAGCAATCTAGCGAATCAATCCCTCGAAGACTAGTTCCTTCGTTGGCGTAAGGAGATGGAAGCAAAGCAAGAAGAACAGGCTAAGAAAATGGCTGAATTACAAAATCACGCCACAGTGCGCGTGGGGCTTGACCACCTCACCGAACCCCGCAGAAGAAAACCGGGGCGAGAATATACGCGGAAGCACTCACCTTGCACCTCCAGTTCATCCAAGTAAGGGCAAAGGCCCATCACGCGGCGACGTGATCTGGCAGTGGGCGGCGAATTATCTCAGGCTCTCTCTGCCTGACCTCTACATCACCTCATAATACTTATGAGCCGAATCTAGAAAGAGGCCCCACACCAGTTCCGGCTAATTAGTCAATGGCATGCGCGTGAATGTAGAGAGGTCGGCGGGGATGGCGCTACTCAGTTATTTTGAGAATATGCTGCGTGGCAGGGGTATGGCTCCATAGCTGTTCATATACCACTGCGACCGGGCATCGCCCGCCCAGCATTGGTTTCTTTACTGCGTCGGGGCTTGAGGACATGCTGTCTTCCCCGCTGGGTCAGTACATCTTGAGTTATGAGCCTCCCCGCAGCTTTGTCGTACCGCCGTTTGATATGTATGATGGCTCCTCGGCCCGTACTACCCACATGTTTTCTGACAAGTAATGATCATGTCGCGGGGAATGATCATCTCCTGTGCAAGGTATTCCCAGCTAGTCTGAAGGGGCCCGCCTTGGCCCGGTTCAATAAACTCCCGAGAGGATCTTTCGTTTACTTGGGTATGGCTGATTAGATTTCCAGTACTTATGTTCGGTCCGGAAAAAAGGAAACATCGGTTCGCTACGAGCCGTATTGGCAGAAGATGGGTTTATCAGGGACTTCACGAGATTTGGACGAAATTTGTCCAACAAATAAGCATCTGGCATGGGTGAGGTTCTCAAAACTTTCAAAGAAGCTTTGGACCGACTACCCCTTTCTTCTAGTCACTATCACTGGATCCGCCTCTAACGATGGAAGAGCGTACGAGACGAGCGGACCAGATACTCTATCTTGGAAGGCTTGATATTCGGGTAGCCTCCGAGGCAGTGATAATTACCTCCACAGAAGTAGCAAGCCGTAGAAGAGCTGACCTGTAAGACCAGAAATTCAATTTCTAGAAAAAGGCAAAATCGTAATTCGATTCTAAGTGTATTCGGTTAAAAATCGTAATTTATTCTCTAGATCTCGGATAATAAAACGGATTTCACCATTGGAATCATCTCGCAAAATCTATTCTTACGTAAATTTCGCTCAATTCGAGGATAGTCAAAATTTACCGTTTTAAGGCATCGCGGTTCGGTCTTAGTAAAACAATTTACCGATCTTGACGAAAATCATATATAACACTTACTCATGTGCCATAAGTGGCATGAGTAGAGAAATGAGGAAAATGGACGGCCGAGATAGAGCCGAATGTCAAAACTGGGAAATGAAGGGACGAAATGGTCATTATAGGAATTGATTTAAGTCACAAAAGGCCAAAATAGTCAACAGTGCCTATCTCCTTCATTAAGTGAAGAGGAAAAAACGTGAAAACCAGAATTTGAGATCCAGTAGCCATTTTTGAGAGATTTTTAGAGAGAGAGGGCACTTCTCTCTAAAAATACGACGATCAAACCGTCGGCCGATCTTCGGGACAAGAGGAGAAGCTGTCTCCCGCGAGAGGGGGCTACAGCGTGGACCTGCCGGTTATGGGTTTTGACAAACTCCAGAAGGTAGGGGTTTCTCCTACTTGGTTTTATTCCCATTTTAAGTGTTTCTGAATGTTTGAAGTCGAATGAAATTTGTTGGGACGTTTGATGGAGTCCCAAACCTTGGGACCGAGTGATACAAATTTTGAAAAATCAAATGGACGGCGAGTGGCGCTCCGACTGATTGTAAATTTTGCATTTGTGTGTTGATCGTGTATTGGTGGATTGAGGCCGGAAATGGCCGTGAAACCGAGTTCACTAAGTGAGCAGATGATTTGTGATTTTGGAATAGTAGTAGGGGGTTTCTTATTCGGCTTGATCTACCAAAATATGTTTTTGAAAATATATGTTGGTCGGAAGTAATTCAAGTAGAGTACCGTGTTTGATCGATAGCAAGTGAGCTAATTTTGATGTATGAATTAATTAATTTACATGACATGATTGTGTGAATTAAAATTTTGTAAATATATGCATGTTTATATATTTACTGTGAATTAAACTGTGTGGAATTGACATATGCATTCCATATGCACTGGAACACCCTAGGACTATAGGAGTGAGTGCATGAGATGAGTTTAGAGAAAACGGTTCGGAGGTTGTCTAAAAATATTAATTATCGGAGGGTAGTCCAAATTAAAAATATCAATCGTCGGAGCGGCTGAGTGATATTCATCGGAGGTGAATCCACAAACAAATAATATATCAATCGTCGGGCTGACTGATTGATATATATACACATCGGAGGGTTATCCTGAGCAAACAAACAAAATAATAATTTTCATATGAGGCTTAGGCGAGTGTGATGGAGTCGATGAGGACTTCAGGGATGCGAGTTGGTCGTGTAGACATTCCGTAGGATCATGCATTTGCTTGAATGTGTGTTTTCCATTGGAACATTGCCTGCTGCACTTAGGTGGTAATTAGCCCACTTAGGGTAATTCCACTGCGAGCATTAGCTCATCTGTGTCGAGGATATTATTTTCTGGTACGGGGAGGCGTGCGGGGGACGACTCGATCACAGAGACCGGATTAGAAAAGCCGGGTGGTGGCTTTGATGTATACATGTATTAGAACTTTTTAAGTTTAATGTATGTATTGTATAAGAGTAAAAACATATTAACTTCTTGTAACTGTGGGTATATAGTTGGATTCATAGTTGGCATATATTGAGTATTGTTTATGGGCCCCGGTAGCCGTTTTAAATCATAAAGCATTGCTCTTATTTGTTTGGGACCGGGTTTATGCGAGGTTACGTATTTGGGTAGAGCTCCGTCTGAGGCTGCACGATTTTAAGTGAAAAATGTTGGAGTCACAGGCATTCCACGAGTGTCCGTGAGTGTGGTAGTCACGGACCCCAGGATTTGGGCGTCACGGCGCAGTATGAGCTAGGTATATGACTACCTAGTGCTTGAGGGGATTTGGGCTTAGGCCATAGTCTTTGAGTATAAGAACATCACCAGGTGTGGTTCCAGTGTTGAGCGTAGGTATGAGATTACCTAGAAATCACGGGACAAAACTGGGATAACTAGTACCGCATGTGTTGGTGTGTTTTAATGTGATTTGATGATTTGTGTGTGATCATGTATGAATGATGTTTATAACATGGTTTGTGATATGTTATGATGTTTGGGTGCTTAGGTAATTAGCACTTACTATGTTGGAAAACAAATCTTAGGAGTTCTGATTAGTAATAGCTGGAAGTAGAAATAAATTGTAATCAATTTATTTGGTTTTGATGGATGACCAAAATAAATTTTTAATAAAATTTTAAGGTGTTAGGAACACTTTGAGGTTTCACAGTGAGTAAAAGCTGGAAAGGAAAATAAATGAAATAAATTATAATAAATTTATTTGGGAAAAGAATAAAATTTTAATAGATTTTATAGTAAGAACTCATAAAAGTTTTAGTTGTGTGGATGCAATATTTAAGTTCTTGCATGTAGAGGTAGCGAGAGGCTCTTGTGGAGAGCAACAAAAAAAATGAGAGAAAAAAAAAAAAATTGGTTTTAAGTTTTACGGTGTGTAAAGCTGAAGAAAACTAGGATAAAATAAATTTAATAAAAATTTATTTAGGTGTCTTGGAGAATGAAAAAAAAAAAAAATATATATATATATATATATATATATATATATATATATATATATATATATATATATATATATATATATATATATATATATATATATGGATAAGTATTTTTGTGTCTCCAGTAGCAAATAAATGAAAAAAATGATGATAAGAAGTGAAAGAAAAATAAATTTCATAAATTTGTTCGGTTATGAGTGAAGAAAATAATTTTCTAAGGTTTTCTGAGTTGTAAAATTGAAGAAAATGGAAGTAAAATAAGTATTTTGAAAAAATAAAATCCAAATCAAAATAAAATTAGACAAAATTTTCGAAAAAAGAAAATTTTCAAAGAGTGAAATTTTAAAATAAAATTTTATTGAAAATAATATTTAAATGCAAAATTGATTGCCTTGCATTACTGTAAATGCAAGAACTGATGTCTTTGCTCTAGCTGATTTATGTGTGATTAGTGTCTCATTTGTGTTTATGCCTTAGAATGCGTATTGAATTAGCGCCATGGTAATTGTGTAGATGGCCTAGTAGAGGGACGGACGTGAGAGGGCGTCACGAGTGCTTGGTCGAGGGCGCCCGCAGGTGTTTGACCGGTAGTCGGTATTTAATCGACGGGGCTGGGGCTGTAGGTGTTGCGGCGGCTCTTGTCGCCTGGGGCTAGCATAAGCGGAGTGGTTAGGGAGGACTAGTAACCTCCGAGTTTAGGCGCACCACCCTCCCAGAGCATTCCACGGGAGGAGACCCAGTGGTGGTAGACCATTTGGTTTATGCGGATCGAGCGTCTTTGGGCTATGGAGATCACCTCCGTCTGACAGGACAGACTGGCTGCGTTCCGGCTAGAGGGTGAGAACCACTAGTATGATGGAAATGGGCAAGAACCTGCAGAGACTGGGCGATGACATGGGGCGAGTTTCGGGAGAACATTCATGGGTAAGTATTTCCTAAGATTGAAGATGAAAGTTCCTGGAAATTTGAGCGGGGGCGACCGATTTGTTGATGATTCGTGGCCATGGAGCTTGGTGAGTTAGGAGATTTGAATGGGCTGAAGTTGTCCGTCGGAGCGGGATGTAGGACTTCGCGCCTCGGGATCACGAGTTCCATGGTTGCGAGGACCTTAGGGCCTTTGTATGTGAGTTCTCCACAGGGATTAGGGCGAGAATAGGGATGATATGTCGAGGTTGCGAGTTGGAGATCTCGGGGACTCTACTCACAGTGGACTTGAGGATCATGGACATGTCAGAGTTCGATGTCATCTTGGGGATGGATTGGCTGATAGCTTATAGGGTCGTTATTGATTGTGAGCGTAGGAGGGTTCGCTACACGCGAGACGATGCTACTCGTGTGGTATTTTCGAGCCGAAGCATGACATTTTGCTCCATATAGTATACGAGTCCAGTGTCGAGACCGGAGTTAGTGGGTTGGTAGAGGCCTTACGGAGGACCCAGAGGAGAGACCGGACTTAGATCTGCCTCGAGTGGTATGCAGTATGTGGATGTTTTTCGGATAGGCTGCACGGGTACCTCTGTATAGGGATGTGAGCTTGGTGGTGGAGTTACGCCACCCCAGTCTTCACCCGTCTCTATGACTCATAGGATGGCACCCGGTTGGTGCGAGGAGCTGAGTCCGATTACGGGAGCTGTTAGGGCGAGGTTCATTAGGCCGAAGCACTTCACCATAGGGCGCTCAGGTCTGTTCTGCGAAGAAGGGCCAGACCCTTCGTGCATTGATTATATACGGTTGAGCCAGGGTTCGTCGAATCGGTACCCATTGCGGATTGGCGATTTGTTTGATCGGTTGAGAGGAGCGCGAGTCTACTCAGATAGACCATGCTTGGTTACCATCGGTGAGGGTTAGGGAGACAGATATCCCCTAGACGGCGTTTAGGATGCGTTATGGGCACTTTGAGTTTATGGTGATGCCTTTAGATTGTGAATCTTGCCAGTAATTCATGGATCTCATCATAGGATATTCTGACCACATTTAGATCAGGTTTGTGCGGTCTTCGTGGATGACATTTTGATCTACTCCCAGTCAAAGTTGGAGCATGAGTATCACTTGAGGATCGTTTTGTAGTTGTTGAGAGACCATCAGTTGTACGCGAGTTCGATAAGTGCGAGAGTTAAACTGCGGGGTGAGATTCACGGGGCCGCGTGGTGTGTCGGAGTGTGGTCGACTGAAGGTCGAGGTAGTGATGAGTTGAGAGAGGCAAAGTCGGTCTTCGAGATCGTGGTTCTTGGGATTGGCTAGGTATTACAGGAGATTCATGAAGGATTTCTCCAAGATGCGACACCTATGGCCCAGGTTGACCGGAAGGAGGTCGAGTTTGGAGTGGGATGGCCGATGCGAGGAGGCATTCCGGGAGTTGAAGAGGACGCCCGGCCCCCGTCTTGATAGTCCGGACGGTGGGGATAGGGATTACCACAGTGTATTGTGATGCCTGGCGGATTAGGATGTGTTTTGATGCGGTCAGGAGGGTGGTAACTATGGTTCTCGTCAGTTAGTGAAGCGGAAGTACGCACGGGACATGGGTTGGCGGCCGTAGTCTTGGCGGCGAAGATTTGGGCGCCATGGTATCTGTTGAGGTTAAAGTGTACTCGGACCATAAAAGTGAAGTATATTTTCACGGAAGGACCCTCGGCAGCAGGGCAAGAGATGGATGAGTTCTAGAGGATTATGACTTCCTTTGCATTACCATCACAGTATTGCCAGGAAAATGTGGTGGGCTGATACGCTTTCGGTCGAAGTCACGGAGCGTTGGCTAGTATAGCTTCTCGGGAGTGGCGGATGCTTTCGGGCCCCATTAAGGACAGTTTAGACTCACAATCACGGCTGAGCAAACTCGGGAACCTTGGGGAGTTTAGTGGCTGCCAGTCTCACATTGACAGAGTGATTGAGTCCCGGTGAAGCCCGAGGCGTAGAGATAGAGTCAAATGAGGACGAAATCTGATCCAGTCACGGTGTGTTTGGGCCAGTTCACACATATGGTAGTCTTCCGATATAGGGACGGGTAGTGGTTCCAGTTGGCCGAATTTGAGAGAGATTCTCGAGTTTCAACGATCTCGATTTATCGTGCATCTAGGTAGCCTGCAGACTTACGGGATCTTCGTCGCGTCTTATTGGAGTGGGATGAAAGAGGCGTGTAGGGAGCTTTGTTGACGATGTCTCACATGTCAGCGAGTTAAAGAACATTTGAGCACGGGAAGCCGACGAGGCTGCCGACCATTGGAGGGTGGCTGGTGGAAGTGAGGCACGTCACGATGGACTTTGTGACCCGCTTGCCGCAGGCCTTGTGAAGCATGGTATGGGTAATAGTGGGTGGCTCACGAAGTCGGCACATTTCTAGCCATGCGGATGACCTTGGCAGGTCTGCGGTTATACATTCGAGAGATAGTCGGCTACATGGAGATACCGGTATCCGTAGTGTCGGATAGGGACAGGGACAAGGCGCACTTTTTAGAAGAGTTTCAAGGCCCATGGGCCTGCGGTGACGATGAAGTCTGGCTCCCTGCATCGGACGGATGGTCGAGTCACGGGGTATCAGTGTTGGGGACATGATCTGCGAGCATACGTCTGGATCATAAGGAGTATTTGGGAAGGCACTTGCCCTTGGTGCGATTAACTGCGACAAGCCGGTTACCGGGCGGTATAGGTGACACAGTATGGGCATGTGTGGGAGTATACAATCTTATGTTGGGCCAGGGTGGGGAGGCTCATCACTTGGATCTGATTTGATTAGAGACACCTCAGAAGGTGAGCTTGATGCAGCAGGCGTCTTCTCACGGCTCGAGTAGGCATAAGAGCTATGCGGATGTCTGACGTCGACCCTTAGGATTCGAGGAGTTGGGGATCGCGTCTTCTTGAAGGTGATGCTGGGGGGAGTGGTCGAGGTTCGCGACGTGGGAAGGTATTTATCGTAGGGTTCATTGGACCCTTAGACATACTCGAAGGGTGACCTTGGGTGCGTGCCAGTTGGCGTTGCTACCTAGCATGTCGGGGTGTCCACACGAGGTATTTCACGTCTCCCGTGCTCAGAAAATATACTCGGATCAGGCTCATGTGGTGGATTCGAGGACAGTTGAGGTTGACACGGATGGGACCTTCGGAGGGGTAGTGTGCGTGATAGTCGTGATCGGGTTTTGCGATCTGGGCCAGGTGAGGCTAGTGAAGAGATCTTATGGAGGCATGGAGTGGAGGAGTCACGTGGGGCGCGAAGGCACGATGCGGGCCCTATCCATGCTTTGTTCGAGGGGATGAAGGTCGTGGTTTAGTCGTTTAAGATTTGGAAATATTTGTTTACATGCATAGTAGAGTGCCGTGCATATGCATGTGTGAGATTGTAATTGTCTGAATTTGGGACGAAATTCCTTTTAGAGGGGAGAATGTAAGACAGGGTGATTACGGAAAAGAGGCCAATCGTAATTTAGATTCTGAAATTGTAATTTCGGTTAAAATTCTTAATTTATTCTCTAGATCTCAGATGATGAAACGGATTTCACCATTGGAATCGTCTCGCGAAATCTAGCTAGCACGTAAAATTTCGTTGAATTCCGAGACAGTCGAAATTTACACGTTTTTCGAGGCATCACGGTTCGGGTGCCATAAAACGATTTTCGATGCGACAAAAATCACATATAACATGTACTCTTGTGCCATAAGTGGCATGGTAAATGAGGAAAATGTGGTCAGATTGATAGAATGTCAAAGCGGGAAATGAAGGGACGAAATGGTCATTATAGGAATTGATTTAAGTCATAAAAGGCCAAAATAGTCAACAGTGCTTATCTCCTTTATTAAGCGAAGAGGAAAAAATGTGAAAACCAAATTTGAATCATTAGCCATTTTTGAGATTTTTAGAGAGAGGGCACTTCTCTCTAAAAATACGAGGCGACTCAGGCAGGTAGGTCTTCGGAATGAAAGGAGACTTGCTCTGCGCGGAGAGTATGCGTGGACAGTTTGTGAGTTTTGACAAACTCAGAAGAGGTGGGTTTCTCCCTGCAGGTTTTATTCCCATTTAAGAGTTTTCTGAGATGTTTGAGTCGAATGAGGCGGGTTGAGTAGTTTGATCAGTCCCAGGCAGGATAGGGTGTCTAAATTTTTGAAAATCAAATGGAATGTGAGTGGGTGCTCCATGACTAATTCCCAGTGTAAAATTTGCATTTGTGGTGATGGCCAGTTGGATTGAGGCGGAAATGGTAGTGAAGCAGTTCTTAAAGTGAGCAGGTGATTTAATGATTTTTGGGAATAATGTAGGGTTTCTTTATTCAAAGCAGTGATTCTCAAAGTATATTTTTTGAAAATATATGTTGGTCGAGTAATTCAAGTAGAATTGTTAGGTGTTTGATCATTGTAGTGAGCTAATTTTGATGTATGAATTAATTAATTTTACATGACATGATTGTGAATTAAAATTTTTGTAAATATATGCATGTTTATATATTTTGTGGAGTGTTTGTATTGGAATTGGCATACATGCATTCCATATACATTGGAACACCACTAGGACTATAGGAGTGAGTGCATGAGATGGAGTCTAGAAAATGGTTGGAGGGTTATCTAAAAGTATTAATTATCGGAGGGTAGTCCAAATTAAAAATATCAATCGTCGAATGACCCGATTGATATTCATCGGGAGGATGAAGATCCTGAAGCAGTAATGTATCGTCGTCGGAGCGGCCCGATTGATATATACACATCCGGAGGTTGTCCTGAACAAACAAACAAAATAATAATTTCATCTGAGGCTTAGGCGAGTGTGATGGAAATCGGTGAGACTCGGGATGCGAGTTAGTCATGTAGACATTCAAGTAGGATCATGCATTTGCTTGAATGTGTGTTTTTCATTGGAACATTACCTTGCACTTAGGTGGTGAGTAGCCCACTTAGGGTGATTCCACTGCGAGCATTAGTTCACCTGTGTCGAGGGATATTATTTTACGGTGCGGGGAGCGTGCGAGGGTGACAGATCACTAGAAGGCCCAGGATTAGAAGAAGAAAGCCGTTGGTGGCTTTGATGTATACATGTATTAGAACTTTTAAGTTTAATGTATGTATTGTATAAAATGTATTAACTCTTATGTTATTGGGTATATAGTTGGATTCATGGTTGGCATGTTTATTGGCAGTATGACATGGGCCCAGTGGTAGTTTTAAATCATGGCGTATATTGAGCTTTGTTTGGGACAGGTTGTGCGAGGTTACATATTTGGGTGAGCTCCTGTACAAAGGAGACTACACTTTGTTACCCTACGTGAAAAATGTCGGGTCACTAGGCATTCACGAGTGTCAATGAGTTGGGTAGTCAGCGGACCGGGATTTGGGCGTCTGGCTTAGGCAGAAGGCTTGGACTAAGGAACAAAAGCTCTCCCAGAACAATCGAAAGAGAGAGACCTCCCCGGTTTACTAGCCAGACATCCCTACAATGGAGACTCCTCCCCTGTCAGGGATCATGCGACTGTCCCAGCCTCCACCGGTCGGTGGGATCTGAGCAACGTGATCGATCTCTAAGGTTCTATTACCACAAGGACCACGGGCATGAAATTAACAGACGTCGAACTCTAAAGTTCCTAGTAGAGAAACTAATCCGGGATGGCCACCTTAGAGGATATATCCGAGATTTGGCCCGCCTGGCAGAAACCACACCGATAGCTGAAAGAATAACGGCAAGTTCAAAGCTCTCATCCAAGCCTCGGCCCACCATCAATTACATATTGGGCGGCCCGATGATGGCCGGTGTTGGTCCAATCGTCGAGGTGAAACTTGCTCTGAGCGGCCCTGGGTTGGACGGGTAAACAGCCGTACCACTGGATAATAGCGGGCGATTCAGCGTTCAACGGTCCCATATCCTTTCCCTCCCATTAACTTTGTCAAGGTTATCCTCCACACGATGTACTTGTGCTTACTTTATGCATTAACCATTTTGATGTTCACAGAGTGCTTGTTGACCTATGTAGCAATGGAGCTTATTCGCGACTTCCTCGCCCCGAGGGAATATCTGATTTAAGCGATAAGCTCATTTTGGTTAGGCGGAATTTGTCAATTTAATGGAAATGACCACTCTAACTTTGAGGATATCACTCTCCGTCGAGGCGGGAATTTGGTTACTCAGAAACTTTTATTCTTAGTTGTTGAAGACTTGGGGCCATATAATCTTGTCGTTGGTCGAGCTGGTTGCTGCCAAAAGCGATACCCTCGACTGCCATCAAGCAGTTGGATTATCTAACTTGTGCCCAAATAGTTGACCTCTGACGAGTGATTAACGGTCGCGATCTTATCGGTTGTCGGTACAGGAGCATGAGAAAGGTGAAAGCTCCAACAATCTGGCCCCCCAAGTCACAGTCCTTAGAATAGCAATCACAGTTCGCTCTTAGGAGCGAAGGGCAGGAACGATTATTTATGGATCCTAAGTCAAATACTCTGGGTGGGCAGGATAAACTATATAATCGACTTCCTCTTGTTTGAAGAGGAAAAAGAACAATTACGGCAAGTTTTGCTTGGTTTCGCCTGGACCCACTTGGACATATGGCCAGATGTGGCCAACGCATGCTTCTCATGAATGAATGTCGTCCGTGCGGCCCGGTTGGTCAGACCCGAAAGATGGAGTGTTTCCACCCGAATCGCCATCAGATTATGCAGGTTGAGGTAGATAACCTTTTGGATGTAGGGTTCATTAGGGAAGTCAAGTACCTGGAATGGATGGCCAATGTGATGGTGGTACCAAAGAAATGTGGTAAAGTGGAGATGCGTGGAGCTATCACAGATCTACCATTCGGCCTTTTTAAGCCACGACTTCTAGTTGCCTGCGTAAGGCCCCAGATTGTCGATCGTCATCCCAGGGCATGGGATCTTGTCGACCCTACTGAATCTTCTCGAGTTACCATCGGATCCCCGTATACTTGCGACGTGGAGAAAACAACTATCACCCCACACGGACTCTTATTGTAATGTAATGTCGTTTGGGTTAAAGAATGTCGGGCGACTTATCAAGGCGGTGACAGATGTTTAGGCCAGGTTGTTGGGTAAAGCCAAGCGGAGGTATATATTATTGATGATATGCTAATAAGAGTCGAAGAACGCCCAGAACCCGCTGCGCACTTGCGAGAAGCTTTCGATCTCCTGGGGCATACGGCATGAAACTGACATAAAGTGCGCCTTCGGAATTCGATGGCTAGGTGTGGAACTTCCATGGTAAATGTTTTCCTATTGTTATATATAGACTAAATACCGATTTAACACCTATCACGGGAGCCTTGAATTTTCTGTGAGATGTCAAATTAATTTGAAGTTCTAAAAATGAATAAAGTTGATTTCCTCTTTGTTTTGGATTTATAAATGGATTTTAGTCTCACAACCTTTGCAAGTGCCGCAGTCATCACAGTAGTAAAAATGGATGTAAGTCCGGATATCATTCCATAGAGATTGTGAGAATTTGAAGTTCAACTACCCTAACTACTTAAGATCCATACTATTTAAACCTCCATGTGACGGTTTACCGGCTTAACTAGAAAAATAATTGTTACAGAGAATAAACTAAGAAGTAAAATAAAGTTGAAGTATGATAATAAAACAAATAACAAAAAAATATGCTAATTTGAATCGGTTTTACGCGAGAAATGAACAACATCGAGGAAATCTTTTGTGAGCGCAGTTCACTATAATGCATTGTTACTCTGTTTTGTTTTGGATTTGGATTTGTCCAAGATGCCTAACAATGCAGTTGGATTTCTCATGATTCAGCGACTAGGGTCCTGCTTCTCGAGAGAAGGATCTAACCAGTTACTTGTATTCTCCATAATTCACTGCCTAACAATTCCCTTCTTAAGTCATCTCCTAGACCAAGCTTTTTAGAATTTTGTATTCAATTGACAACCATTTTTGTTATCCTTTGTGTAAAGAGGATTTTTTTTTTCTCAATGAAGTTGAAGCCGGTTTTGTTCTATGGCATATTCCTTTATGTGGAACATTTGAAAATGAAATCAATCTGTTATGAGGGCAAGCTATTGCAATGGCTTTTCACATGTTAATTTTTGGACACTCTCGAAGCTATGTTTAAAGCCTATTAGTAGCATTAGGCATATAAAGTGATGAATTTTGGTTGAATTGCTTTGAAGTTTTGAAACATGATGCTTTTCATTTTTATAATGTGTTGAACTAGTGACTGAGGTAGTAACTCTTATTTTCTTGTTCTGATTGCTGGTTTCCATGCGTCCAAGGTACATCTTGCTAGGCCACTGAGAGGAGATATATTTTGTGCCTGGGGAAGTAAGCTGGAATTAGGAATTAACATCTTAAAACTATAATGGGATTCTGTGTTTACAAGTCTAAAAGCATATTCTACTTTGATTGCTTGATTTAGTTTTAAATTAAGTAGAAGAGTTCTATTATTAAGAGTTCCCCTATTTTTATTTTAAAGTACTTCTATTTTGTTAGGATTAAAGAACATGAAATAAGAAATTATATATATATAATGTTTGAACAAGAGTGATGAAAGGTAATAAAATTTTAATTTTGTTCAGTGAAGTTGCTATGCTGCAGTTCGAGTGAAACCTCAAAGCTTCTTGTTTATGAGTACATGGAGATCAAAGCGGATAGATGTCTCCTCAATGGAGGATTCCAGCAAGTGATCATGACATTGTCTTGGACTAGCCAATGAAGTTGCAAATTACCATTAGATTGCTTTCGAGAATATGCTATATGCACCATGATTGCTCTCCCCAATCATTCATCAAAATATCAAGTCAGCAACATCTTATTGGACTCCCAATTTATCTGAAAATTGCAGATTTTGGATGTTAAAATGCTATTACTTGAAAGACCCTGCAGAAACAATGTCTGTGGTTTCAGGCACTTTCAGATATATTACTTTATTAATTAAATGACAAATGCATATATATATATATATAATTCCAGAATTTCAATTTTTAATTTCTTTCTCATGATGCATTTTGATGATATATATTAATGGAAAAGTACTTATCAAGCAGTTGTTTTTTCATTTCATTTGAAGATTCCAGAGTATGTTTATATAAGAAAGGCGAATAAGAAGATCGATGTGTACAGCTTTGGAGTAGTGCTTCTAGAGTTGGCCACAGGGAGAGAAGCTAATAGGGGGAACGAGCATATGAACCTTGCTCAATGGGCATGGCAGTACTTTTGAGAGGGAAAACCCATTGTGGAAGCTCTGGATGAGGAGGTCATGGAAGAATACTACATTGAAGAGATGAGCATTGTGCTCAAACTAGGCCTCATAGTCAAGCATTTTGTTCTAACTATGTTGTGGAGTCCACTGGATTTTGATCATCACAGCTTGTAAATCCATATGCGCCCAAGAAGCCAAAAATTGATCAAGACATTTTGATCTGGATTTGCCAATGAATATGTATGTAATAGAAACTCAACGTAAGAGAGTCCACTTGAAGTCTTGTCTTCTATCATGTATGAGAAGAACAACCTCCCTTTGTAAATAATTGACAAAAACACACAGTAGAATTAGGTTAGTCAGTCATCACAAAAACAAATTTTCATAAGGATTCTAAATGAGATAGATCTTAGTCACACATTTACCTCCCACGTCCCTCCCCTACTTTGATATCAAACAAGTTCAAATACTATAATTTTTTTTTCTTTTTTTTTAAAGGGACTTCAGTTTTACATATAAAAGGATTATGTAGGAGAAGTTCTGTAGGCATATGCAGCAACAGGAATAGGTCTTAACATCAGGCAGTTCTATGGGCCACCGGACTTCGGCCCCAAATGACTGGAAAGAAATTCAGACTATAATTTGTGATTAAAACAATCTGACCGTCTTGCATTTCGGCCTTAACTTTGACTAATGGAAATTAGAATCTGGGCGTCCATGAAAATTTGAAACTTTCCATTCTACCGTATATAGCAACTGAGCATACAAATTGGTGGCGCAAAATAGGCACCAGAATAAACACCAAATGATCATAGTAATACTAATTATTCTTAAACAAAAGAATCCAAAAAAAAAAGGCAACCAGATCTTCTGGTTCGATTGTCCAACTGTAAAGGCAACAAAGGTGTGTGTGTGTGTGTTTTTTTCGGAAGTAAATGTATATTTTTTCGGAATAAAATAATGCTAAAAAAATAAAATAAGCAAAACCTGGAATTAATACAAAAGCCAAGGATAAATTAGTAATTTGTTAATTAAAGATCCAAGTGACATAAGTTAAGAAGCTTATATGATAAAAGTGGAAATATGTTAAATTAGAGTTGCATATAGAATGCAATAAAAGGACTTAAATGCAAGAACGAAAAAAGAATGCAAAAAGGAATTTTGCCTTAACTCCAAAAATGGGATAAGACCAAACAATTGGTCTTAGAATTGGGGGAAAAAGCTAGGGCTTCCGGTAGAGAGAAGAGAAGAGAAGAAGAAGAGGAGGAGAAGAGAAGAAGAAGAAGAAAAGAAAAGCAAGGTATGGAATTTTGTATGTAAACTTGTTAGATTTGTATGGATACTTGTTTGGAGGTTTGAAGATGCGCCTTCTTTTCGTTAATCCTTTGCTTTAATAAATCTTAAGGTATGGATATTTGATAATGGTTGTTTTGTTTGGCTGTTGGCCCTCAATGAGAAAATTTGTATGTAGAAAATGTGTTTAGGAGATGTTGTCCTTTTTTTTTTTTTAAACCAATGTTTTTGTTTTGGCCATAACTTGGTCATTACTCATTCAACTTGAGTGATTCAAAATTCTGGGTAAACTAGACTTCTAAGAGAACAAATATCCCTGAAATAAGTGTATCCAAATTTGGACCCCATTAGACCCAGAAAATTCGTCTTCAAGAGGGAACAATTACGCCCCTAAAACTGCCTCATACGCCACCCGAACTGAGTAATTCCGGTTGTTTAAATTATAACTTGAGTTATACTGGTCCAAATGAGGTGATTCAAATTTTTGTACAAACTAGACATCTGGGAGAATAACGTTCATGAAGAAATTATGGTCAAATTATATCTCTATCATTCACAGAAAATTTTCAAATATAGGACACAATTCTGCATTCGCTCCGGAAACTGCCCAGAGTAGTTCTGGAATGTTTAGACCATATTCTAAATTAAAAGTCCAAAATCACATGATTTTGAAACCATAAGAAACTTAAGACATAGGGGTATATAGAGTTAGAAGATCACTGCCTTCTAACAATCCCGCTATTGTGGTCAAAATTTAGCTTTAAAATGGACTTGGAAGTCATCGAATTGTTCAAAGCGTAATTGGTTATGGAAATTGAAATTGTATAAAGGTTAAATAAATGTATTGTTATATGAAATAATGCATCATAGTAATATGATCATGATAACATGTGTTATGAAAGCTAAAGATAATACACGTATAATTTTGTTATATGAAAAAGTAAAGTTAAATGTTTATAAGAGATTATTTGATAATGAATATCTCATAAGTATACATGATATCGAGTTATTCAAGTATACGATATATTTTTCTCGATACCGAAAGTACTGTTAAGAAAACATAATAAAACCGAATACCGCTTATGACCGTAGTCGATAGGTAGGTTATTACCTATAGAATACGCTTGTTGCAACATACGCTTTATAGATATCGAGACCCCGCTTGTTGATGACATAGATCCCGCTTGATCATTATACGCCGCTGGGGTCAGTACGATAGAAATCACCGTCTCGCATAAAGGATAGTACTCTTCGTACATACGCTTCTTTCCTCTATATCCACTTTTAAGATATATGCAGGCATGAAACATAAAAGCAAATGACAAGAATATGCAAATGATTTGAATATGATAAATGGCATTATATGACATGATATGAGAAGCATAGCACTGCTATGTGATGACAAGTATACTATGACAAGAACAAGAAACGAAATGTATATGAACAATGATAAGTAAATATGAAGTATGTATAAGCATGTGTAAATTACATGTATGAAATATGCATAAGCATGGGTATAAGTATATGATGTGTTAAATGTATATGCATGTGTCTAAAGTGTGATGATCCTTATTAGGGGTCGTCCACGAGTATTTATTCCCATTAAGCTATAAGCTTAGTACAAGTGTTTCATCCGTATAGGTACAGAAGAAGGAACTAGAAGCCCGGACAACATCAGCAACAAAGGTCAACACAATACCAGCCAATTCGAAAACCTCTATGTCTATTTTGTATATGTATTTGTTTTTGGTAAACAATGTAAAGTTTTTTATATGTCAACACTCCCATTTATGGAGTTTGAATATATTTTGTAATCCAATGCCATGCACATATTTCAAGTTAAATGTTTAACAGTATATGAATGAATAAGTTTATAGTAAACAAGAATAAATAAATAATAATAATAATAGTGAAAGACACCTGGGCTTCAATAATCAAAGAGTTGAAAAGGCCACAGTTTAAAGGGGTATTAGACGAAGCTTAGGCTGCTTTCGAAAAGTTTAGGTTTAGGCGCTTCGGTGCCGATTACTCCGAATAGAGTATATGATAGAAAAGCACAAAGCATTAAATGTGTTTGGGCTCGATGTGGATGTTCTTAGGAGCTAGATAGACGATCAACCTCGAATCCAATCAAGAAGCAACCGAGAGTGCAACCTGCCAGAGAGATCAAGGGTTTCCGTTTCTGATCCTTCAATCCGTCAAGTGAGAGTAGTAATTTCAGCCGAGCCAAATGAAGCTTTGTTGAGACATTCGTGACATGGCTCGTATCGAAAGATTGACAGCCTCTAAAGCCCGATATACATGATAAGGAGACATTGGGTTGAGGAATTCCATGGATCAAACATGGAAGAGTTCATAAAAGTTGATTTCGTTGGAAAGCTAAAGAATAGTGGAGGAGGTGAGATGCCCTCCGACAAAGAGTGACATGTGCGCTCTATTGCAAGGCAAGGCTTATGATCGTGGAAGCTAGTGTTGAGAGTCCGAGGCTTCCAGATCCCATACCATGGGAGTTTTTCGTCCAAGAGTTCAGGGCTAAATATGTCTCTGATATGTATAGGGAGACCAAGTGGAAGTAGTTCCTGAATCTGAAGCAAAGGAACTTATCAGTGGATGAATATGAGAAAGAATTCAGCCATCTTAGCAAGTATGCATCAATCACCCTCATAGAGGCATTTCCTCGTGTAAGTTAGCTTGGCGATGGACTAAATGAAACCATAAAAAGATATCTGGCGCCTCAGACAAGATTCAACAAGTAAATTTCTATCAGCTGGTTCAAGTGCAACAAAGTGGAGAAATCTAAGGCAAGCGATGAGAGATTTAGAGAGAAGCTTTCTAGGGCTTCTTCCTCCTCGGAGTAAAGAGCCGAGAGAGTCCCAAGCGAGTCGGTACATAGTTCTACCCTGAGAGGAATGAGGAAATACAATGGTACCTATCTTTGGTAGAGGTGCTTTAGCGAGACCAGGAGAAACTCTAGAGTGCCCTCATTGCCATCAACAACATTTGAGAGTTTGTAGATTGTTGGAGGTGCTTTGAATGTGGAAGCACTGATTTATGAAGAAATTGTCCCAAGGAGAATTCGAGGACAATAAGAATCCTGGGTAACAGTAAAGGGAGGTCGCGGCACCACGTTATTCGAGATAGAGGTAGAGTCGAGGGCGAGCCAGCACAAAGGGCAGGGCATAATGTCCGAGGCAGTGGGTGTGTCCTATGCTTTCCAGCGCTAGCAGAGCATATGCTATGAGGCTCGTGGGGACGGGATGCACCGGAAGTAATTCTTTGGTATAATTTCTGCTTATGGTATTGAAATGCATGCATTAATAGACATTGGATCTACTCATTCATATGTATGCATTGAGCATGTGTTCGATAAGATTACAACAGTGGAGCATGTAACGCCCTAAAAATACCCTAACAGTTTTATAACATATTCAAAGTGTAAAATAAATTAAATTATATTTTATCCGAAGTATAAATGGCTAAAAACGAAAAATAGTAAAAACCTGGAAATTTACAGAGCCAAATAAATTTAATCAAGCGTCAAATGAGGACCTAAGGGTTATATAAATGAGGGTATATGAACTTTAAAAGTAGAAAATGAAGTGAAAATGGAGGTGAAATGAGGCTTTAAATGAGAAAAAATGAGATAAGACCCATTTAATGATAAGCCAAACATGGCCTTAAGTTAGATTGGGGATTTATGACCAAAATGGTCTATGGAATGCCCATTTGGGCATTCACATTTTTGAGAGAGAGCTAGGGTTCGGTTGAGAGAGAAGAAAAGAAAAGAAGAGAGGGATTGTGAATTTGCTCCTTGAATCCAAGTTTAGAATGATCAGAAGAAGGAAGAAGAAAGAGAAAGGAAGATATTTAAAGGTAGAAACAAAACTAACCCCTCTTTCTTGCTGTGGGTTTGGAGAAAAACCATAGCTTTGAGTAAAGTTTTCTTAGATGGTTTTAGTTTAGTTTGAGGTTGTTTTGCATTGTTTTGATAGTTTGGAGGAATTTTTTGTGTAAAAAATGATGAAGTTTCAAAGGGATTCTTTGTCAAAATTTTCAAAACCCCTGTTTTTGTCTTGGCTATAAGTTAAGTTATAATCATCCAAATTGAGTGATTCCAATTGGTAAAGAACCATAAGTGCTAGAGCTACAAATGTATAGAAGGGACTAGGAGCAAATGGTAGCTCTAGGAACCACATATGGGCTTAAAGGTAGAGTTTTACTAGGTAGCTAACGGGTATGCTGCATTTTGGGTGTATTAGTTTGTGGTGTTTTGTCCATAAGTTGAGTTTCACTCATCAAATTAGTGATTCAAAATTCTGGGTACACTATACTTCTGGGGGAATAATTTACTTGAAGTAAGTGTATGCAATTTGTAACCCCAAAGTGCCCAGAAATCTGTCAAAGTGGAGCTATGTGCAAGAACAATATAATTCTGCTTTGCAAATTAGAGTAGTTTAAATGTAAAATGCAATAACTTTGATTTTGGTGATCCAAATTGGATGATTCCAATTCGAGAAGAAACCTTAGAACCATAGATTCAAATGAGTAGCAGGCCCCATTACCAATTTATGGAGTTAAGACCCCTGAGATCGAGAATAACTGTAGGTAACCAAGTGAGCTAGGCATACCGACCGGTTTGGAATTAAAATGTCGTAACTTGAGTTTGGGTGATCCAAATGAGATTATTCAAATTCATAATAAAAATAGACTCATAGAGATATAATTTTCTTGAAGGAAGCATGAGAAAAATATGGCTCATGTGGCCCCAGAAAATTTTGCAAGTGAAGGTGTATTGGGTAGAAATCAACCCTAACCAAAATCTCGAGGAATGCACAAGGCGATTTTTCTTAGGTTGTTCTTTGATAGTGACATATTGTGATGGGTTAGGGGTTGGTGATATGAGGCTTGACCCAAGGGCAGGATTACGAGAATGAGATCGAGCAACAACCTTGCTGGGTTTGTTCTTCACATTCACAGCCTACCTATTTGGTTTGTGTTTTGTTTAACAAAATAAATCTAAAGGTTTATATGCATATGCATGTGTGCTCGTTTGAGCCATAAATGAATTGGTTTGTTCTCCACTTCTCTCTCTATTTCTAAAATGTTTGATTATGAAATAAGTGGATTTATTGAAATGAATTGTGATGATACATATTGATTTGTTTTAAATTGATTTGATACAACTGATTGTGAAATGAATTTCACATGAAAAATTGCATGAGTATTGGAAACCAAGTATTTGGATATAAATGTATATACACTATTGTAAATTGCTATAAATGATTTGAGCACCCTTAATAGAATGCTAACCATTAAATTCGAGTTAAGGATAGATTGGTATACCAAATACGGGTCAAATGAGCAGTACTACGCCTAACGTAATGATGTGTCACTCCGATCCATAGCCTAGCAGGACAGTATCGGTAGTGTTCATGAAATGATTTTTAATAACCAGTCAGCAGCCTAGCAGGACCGTACTATATTATAAAACTTTTTTTATATACCGACTTGTAGCCCAGCGAGACCGTGTCGGTGATTCGTTATCCTGTGCACTGAAAGCATAAATTAAATTCGCCTAAGGGAAAAATGAAAAGAAAATTGTAAAATGCATGATTTGTGTTTTGAACAATTTATTGCATGTTAAAGTGCTTATTTGGAATGATCAATAAACTGTAAATGATTGTATATGAAATGAATGTATGTATTGTATTGCATTGATCATTCAAAAGGTTAAAAGGGAATTGTTTTAGAAAAATGCATGATTGATTTAAGCCCGAAATGGAGAAGTGTTATATAGGCCCGCTGGCGTGAAAATCTTGGCGCGTTGTTTTTATGCGTCAGCGTGGGTGTCCCAGTAGAGAGAGTGGCGGGACCAGAAAGATGTGGAAGTGGGAGTCAACGTCAAACATGGCGAAGTATAAGTAAATCTTTCGTCTCATGCATATGTTTTTACCTCCATTTCATAATATTTTGTAATTATTTTGCATTGAACTCAAGGATGTACAAGTCTTCGCCCAAGAAGATCACTTTTTTTTTATATTTTTGAGCATGGAAATGTGTTTTATATATTGTGTTTAACCGGGATTTGAACTCCATAAATATTTTAATTGCTGTGGAAGGCACGGAATGCCCAATTTGTATAAATCGTTGTTAAACGATTATGAGCCTTATTTAAATTAAGGAATGTATATTTGTTTTATCAAAGCTACAGTTAAATTGTTATAAAAAGTGCGGTGAGCCACATTTTAAGTGGTATCGAGCCTGCAAGTAGCCACTCTTAGGATTACGGTATTGGCGATATTTGTATTTATATTGGTGTTTGAATATATCTTAAAAGTAAAATTATTGGTAGTGCAATGGACGCTACAATTATTTTGGTATCAGAGCCTAGGTTTAGGCGGTTCTACAATATCATTTTGAAATTGTTTTTGTAAATGATTTTGAAATTGTTTATGACATGCATTGCATTTGCATATAAAGGATGACATGACTCTGATGAGGATCTTGTTGGTCTTAATAGGTGGCATGGATAGTTCAGGATACATAGGGTTAGAGGTGATTTCGGGTAGCCCGAATAGCCACACTAGTGTGGAAGGTGGGCAAGCGTCCTGCTCCATCGATTCGTGAGCAAGGTCGGCCGATAGGAGGTGCTATGGATATCCTCAGCAGATGGCTCGAGACATTGCGAAAAGCTGGCCTAACCCGGCTGCAATTATTCCTCAGCGGTCAGCCATAGAGAGAATGGAAAAATATCGACCCATAGATTTTCTTGGGAAGAAAGATGATGAGCCTTCCATGGCGGAAAATTCTCTCAAAAGAACTGAAAGAATGCTTCGACAAATGCATTGCACATCAAAGGAGAATTTAGAGTGTGCGACTTCTTTACTACAGGATGAGGTTTACCAGTGGTGGGTTTCCGTGACTAGGACCGCACCACTAGAGAGTGTGACATGGGAGTTCTTCCTAGTGGAATTCAGGAAGCAATATGTGGCTCGTATCTATCTGAGCAATATGAGACAAGAGTTTCATAATTTGAAACAAAGACAGATGAGTGTGATTGAGTATCAGAGAGAATTCACACAGTTGTTCAATGCTGCTCCCAAGATGCTAGTGGCTTGAGGAAGAGAAAAAATGTAGTAAAGTTGAAGATAGCCTCGTGACCATATTCGGACCCATATCACCGGGATTTTGCCATGATGATTTCTCCAAAATTGTGACATATAAATGTTGAAGAGTGAAGAAGGGAATGAAAGAAAAGACAAAAGATAGGAGTGAAAAATCTCGGTGAGTCAAGCTCCCTACTCTGACACCAGTACAAGGGAACCGAGGAGGACCATGGGGTTCTAGTGTGGCCTTTCGACAAGGGACCAGCGTCGGACCTTTAGGTAGTAAGACTATTCTAAGCGAAAGATCCTTTGGAAGTGTGCCCGGGGTTCTTGAAGAGGGCCAGAGCTCCTCCTTATTGCACACATTGTGGGAGGAAACATAAAGGAGAGTGTTGGAGATTGACAGGTGCTTGTTTGGTTTGTGGATCCAATGAGCACAAAGTGAGAAATTGTTCTGGAGCTCGTTCGTTCCCCAGCACCGGACTTGGGAGTACGGTTTCTTAGCAGTGCGGAGGGCAGCAAAGGATAACAAGAGTGTTGCATCCCAGGAGTGCCGAGATAAGCGACCACGAACTATTAGGGTAAGCGGTGCTCGTGCTCCAGCCAAGGCATATGTAATGAAGGTAGTGGAAGAAAATATGCACCGGATGTGATAGTTTGTAATTTCTATATCTTTGAGACTATTGTACATGCATTGATAGATCCAGTTAAACCCGTTCCCCATTTTCGCGCTATTGAGTTTGGGTAGTTTAGCGGTGAAACCCACGAGTATGATATCTTGGTGACAAATCCACTTGGGCATAGTGTCATTGTGAATAGAGTTTGAGATTACTTGTCGAATACGAGGTCGGTTTCGGGAGATTTGATCGAGGTTTCGTTTAAGTTTAATGTGATATTGGAATGGGTGGTTGTCGACACCAAGTGGTAGTTGATTGTAGAATGAAGAGAGTGTATCTCTTAAGAACTTGCGAGTGGCGAGTGACTTTTTATTGGTGGAGGTCGAATACCTCTCTAATGTGATATCGCCACTCTTGCTAGAACGATGGTTCGAAATGGGTGTGAAGCCTACTTGGCATATGTGATTGATACGAAAAAGAAAGAGCCTAGTTTATCAGACATCCCTACAGTTTTTGATTATCCGAAGGTGTTTTTGGAGGAGTTTCCAGGGTTGCCTCCATAAAGAGAGATTGAGTTTGCAATTGACGTTGTTCCGGATGCCACTTCGACATGCATTACAGTATAGAATGGCTCGATGAGTTAAAAGAAATTGAAGCAATTTAAATTGTTAGAAAGGATTTATTAATCAGGGTGTATCACCATGGGGAGCTCCAGTGCTCTTTGTTAAAAAGAAAGATGGTACGCTTCGGTTGTGTGTTGATTATAGGCAACTGAACAAAATGACAATGAAGAATAAATATCCGTTATCCAGGATTGATGACTTGTTTGACCAGTTGAAAGGTGCAAATGTCTTTTCAAAGATTGACTTGTGATCTGGATATCATCAGTTAAGGATTAAGGATGCAGATGTGCATAAGACGGCGTTTAGAACGTGGCATGGACATCATGAGTTCCTTGTAATGTCATTTGGGTTGACAAATGCACCGACGGCTTTCATGGACTTAATGAATCGTGTTTTCCAACCGTATGTAGATCAGTTTGTCGTGGAGTTTATAGATGACATCCTTGTGTATTCAAATGATCGGGAAGATCTGTCACACCTTAGGGTGATGCTAGAGCCTTGAGAAAGGAGCAGGTTATATGCAAAGGCCCGAGCAAATGTGAATTTTGGTTGAGAGAAGTGTCCTTTCTTGGACATTATATCGAAGAAGGAAATTCCGAGGCTGGATCAGGAAGATAGAATTGATTGACATTGAATGGAAACCGCGAAAATGTCACGAGTGCGTAGATTTCACAGGATTGAAGGTTACTACAAAAGGTTCGTTAAGGGGTTTTCAATGACTGCGGCCTCAATGACAAGATTGCTCCAAAAGAATGTGAGATTTCAGTGGAGTGAAAAGTGTTAAGCTAGTTTTGAAAAGGTGAAAGCATTCTTAACTGAGGCACCGATTCTTACACAGCCGACCTATGGTAATGAATACATGATTTTTAGTGATGCTTCATTAAATGGACTTGGATGTGTCCTTATGCAAGAGGGTAAAGTAGTAGCTTATGCTTCGAGGCAGTTGAAGCCGCATGAAAAGAACTACCCTACGCATGATTTGGAATTGGCCACTATTGTGTTCACATTGAAAATATGGAGACACTATCTTTATGGAGAAAAGTGTTTCATCTACACTGATCACAAAAGTCTTAAGTATTTTCCCTCGCAAAGAGAGCTTAACTTGAGACAACATAGATGGATGGAATTGATTAAGGATTATGATTGTGTGATCGATTATCATCTCGGGAAGGCCAATGTAGTAGCAGATGCTCTGAGTAGAAAGTCAATACAAATGCTTCGAGCGTTGAATGCTCACTTTTCATTGTCAGACGACGGTGCAATAGTAGTGACATTGATAGCAAAGCGGATTTATTCATCGAGTGCTAGAGAGCGCAGAATGATAGAAAATTTCGCGGTGTAAATGAGTAAGAGGGAAAGCCGTTCTGGTGAAATGAGGATGGATTGTGTATTATAGGAATCGGGTTTGTGTACCCGATGATGATGAGTTGGAAGAAATCCATTCTGAAGGCACATAGTGTTAGGTTATGAGGCGAGAATATCAATCCCAGTTTGGAACATAATCTGACGGAGATTTATAATTTTATCCATACACTCGAGGATCATCGTTTCATAAAAACCCCGAAGGAAGGGTAAGCCGAAACTTACACTCTTGTAGATCGATTCGTCAAGCCTTCAGAAGTCTGCGTTAGGCACTACCCTGTGTGGGCGTGTCGGCCCTCACGAAATCCTAGTCGATTGCCTCTAACGACTAGAAATCCCTGTGAAGCGGCCGTATTGCCTTCTAACTTCAACCTTGTATAAAATTTTCTTTTAGCACTATGGCAAGTTTGGTAAAATCTTGGCGGTGAACCGGCGCGGGCACATGGTCTAATTCCGTCCTGTATACATCAATTTACACTATATCAAAATATGGCGCGACAACATGCCAACACGATCACTACTGGCATGGCGCCGCCGCCGATATACCGTTCAAGTATGTTCTTACAAAATATAATTCGCCAATTCTGACTAACACCGTGATCTTCAGGACCAATCTGTGTGCTCCAGCGTCTTGCGTACACGTACCTGGAAAATAGTTTTAAAATGCAAATAATGAGCTAAAACGAGCTCGGTGGTACGTATCTTTATAAATTTGTTTTCTTTTAGGAAAACATTTCAAACATGTAAAATACTCTTTTACAATATTTTCGAAGCTTTGGCACCTTTGCTTTCTTTAAAAGTTTCTAAAGCTTTTCTTTCTTGCTTTTGTGCACTTACTTGCTTTGTTCTTTTCTTTAAAAAGCTTGTGAGTCTTATTTCTTGCTTAGAAGTGTCTGCTTCTCATAATTTTTCTAGCTTGCTTGTTCTATCTTGTTTGAAAAGTTTCTTAAACCTTTCTGACCATTGCTTTAAGTTTCTCAAAACTTTTTTCTATAAGAGAAATGGGGCTTGAACCAGCCATGCTTTGAAAAAACCCCTGCGGGGCTTGATAGCCGTCCGTTTGAAATCTAAGCGGGAGCACAGAATGGCGGATTTTGCTTTAAAACTCTCGGAGCCTTGGCGACAGGAACCAATAGTTGATTTTCAAAACAGCGTATCGTAGCATAAAACATCAACGATGGAGGCACCTATTTTTTTGCTTATCATCTGCCAGTGAACCGCCCAGGAACACATTATCAACTTCAGTGCGGTGGAAGGACCTTTATTAAAGATCACCTTTTTCATTTCGATTGAATATGGGTAGGTGCGACCTCGTGTAGCCATCCGCCATACTTAGTTGGGAAGCTCGCCCAACCTTATATGCCATTATCGCATTGCCCGCGGTCTCCTTTAAATGCTGATCATGTCCTAGTTTACCGACCAGACAAAACACCTGATATGATCCTAACACCATGGGTGCGCGTCTGGGATACCTCACGGCAGTTTACTTACTTAAAAACTAAGGAAGGCCTTGTTTTCCCAACCTTTCATTTGCTTGCTTTGCTTGCTTGCTCTTTGTAAAATGGTTTTACACTTTGAAACCATTTGGCAACTGTTTGCTTGAAAAATGGTTTAATTATTCAAAACCATTTGTAGTTAACACTTGCTTCAAAAATGGTTTAACTTTTAAAGACCACATTTATACTTACACTTTGCTTAATTGTGATTTTACAATTAAAACGATACTTGCTTTTTAAAAATGGTTTAACTCAAAACCATTTGCTTGCTTTTATCATTACTTGCTTCTTGAAAATGGTTTGCATTCAAAACCATAAAATACCAGTGTAAGAAATTTGTAATAATAATAATACACTAGTATTTGGAAAAATGAGTTTAGAACACTCACCTCTTTGGCAGCGGCAGGCACGTTCACACTTATCCTTTACTTTGACACACAACTCAAACAAAATCTGACGACTAATGCGCAACTTAACGTGCCTTCTAGACTTCAGTCACACTCACCATACTCTTTTAAAGTTAAGGTGCTAAGGGTTCTATTCAACTGGAATCGCAGTCTACAGATGCCGAAACTCAGTTACACGTCAAAGCTCTTCCCGGGCCTCTATGTTAAACTGGTCTGGAATTTTCTTACCCCTTAGCCCCACCCAATGTGGTGCCTTTGGGCACTTGGGATCAATTGTAATTACTACTTTCTTAGGATTTTGTTCTCATGAAATGCATTTTCGTAGCCACTTGAATCCTCAAATCGGATAAGAAATGAGGAAGTTATGGCTTCGAATAAACTGGGTGAGCTTGGAAGGCCTGGAGACAAGTTCTACCGGTAGAACTTAACTACGGTAGGACAGCCAAAAATGACCGAGAAGCAAGTCCTGCCGATGGAACTTCCAACTTCTACCGGTAGAAGACACGAAATGCGAGATTTTGTTATTTCTCCCACTTTTGATATAATTCACTCCATATAACTTCTATAATTCATAATACCTCAAAACCAACTTGGAATTTATCCCAAAAAACAACTTCCTGACATGGTGGTGTTTGGAAACTCAAAACCGAAACCTTGGTGAAAAATCCAAAACTATTTCTATAAAGTCCACCCAGTTCTTTTAAACATCATATAATTTGATGATTCCAAGTTTCTTTTACATCAATTAGGGTTTTACTCACATAACCCCACAAATCAAAGGCTTATGTCTTTCTTTTGCACAAAACCTAGATCAGAGAACAACTAATCTCATACTGACCTAGAAATCCCATGCATGATTCTAAGACAAAGTGATTTTGAACCTCCTCTTCCTTCTTCTTATTCTCTTCCTCTTGTCTTGGCTCTCTTATGTCTCACGAATCGTGAAGCCTGACGAAAGTTTGAGGACAAATGAATTATTTTTGTTTGTCTCTATTTAGTCTCATCATTTTGCCTTAATTAAAAAGAAATTAACCCTCATCTGTTTTAATATTACAATTATAACTTATGCTAATTTCTCACTATGGCCCGTCTCTGCATAGAATTTTGGTTTTGAATTTTATATCCATTTTATGTGACGATTGTACCATGGTTTAATACCACAAACAAGTTTAACAGCTTTCGTTTTCCTACTGCTAGTCTCAAAGTATTTCAATTGTGACACTTAGTACTCTTATGCACCCTGCGGAGTGTGTCATATGCTTTGTAAGGCTCTCGGGACGGGGTGTACATCGTCTTGGTTTGCCCGGATCTTCCAAAGTGTTGCCTTTAGAAGCGACCGCCCTCTACAGTATCTACACCACCGAACAAATAATGAAACGATCTTGTTGAATGCTAAGTTCGAGGTTAGATCTTCTAACAAAATTAGGGTCTCTCTGTTTTTTTAGTTCTTAGAGTAAAGACGACTACTACAAAAAATATATATGTCTCATATATATATCTATATAAATCTTGAGGTTTTTAAATCAAAACAATTTTATATTGTATATGTTTAAAAACTCTTTTGAAATGTGCAATTTAATTAAATCCTTGTAGGATGGAAGCAGTTTGTTATATTATTACATATGTTAAAACTCTTTTAAGCAATATGATTTAAATTCAAATCCTTATCCAGATAAGAGAAGCAATTTATGTGTGCTGTATTTAAAAACTCTTTTAAAAAAAAAACCCTTCAGTTATTTCCTTATCTAAATAGAAAATATAACAAATTAATTATTTATTTATAATTTAAATCACAATTTAAACTTTCAAATTAAATTAAATTTTAAATAACGACAGTATTTAGTAATTTAAAGAATAATCTCATCATTTTTTATAAATTACATTAGAGTGAAAAACCATAACCATTAGTAATTAGACATTCTTAATGTGCGACCACCCCATAGGTTCATTAAAAACAATTTGGTGGGCTGTGATCACATTACAGTCCTCTGAGTCATATAAGTAGCCTCCTGCGAACATTGTGACTACCGAAGTTAGGCGTAAAAAGCTCATAATCAGGAACAGCCTTAATATGTAGCTAATGACATAATCTTTTGTCTCATGATATCTTCCCGATGGATGGGTGGACAGAGTCGACCTTATCGTTCTGTCTTTGATTATAAACCCGATTAGATGACTAAACAAATGTTGTCCGATCCCATTGCACGGCCATGCATTTCTCAGTCTCAATTGTCAAGGGGACCCAGAGATATCTCTCTTGCCAATAAGAGGACAAATTCCATTTAATAAACATATCACTCATAGTTCTTATTATGTTCAGTATGGCAGCATAGTCATCAGATTAAAGACAAGCGTTTGATTATGTCAAAACTACAATATTCATATGTTGAGCATAGCGATCTCGAATTGAAAAGTTTAATGACACAACTATTAGAGATTAACTTCTGACTTTTTTGGTCTATATCAGTGATCTCGAGGCGGTGCATCGATATTTGTTCCCAACGAATAGATATAAATTTGATTTATTATCTCATGCATGTCATCCATGAATATCAAGTCAAACTTTAATACTAATCTTAGTCATTATTATTCCATATGATACTTAGGTCAGGATATTTAGAATAATTAATAATAGTAATATTCAAGGACATTATATATAATAAACATCACGAATCATCATAATAATTGATTCATATTAATTGAAATACCATGTCCATACTATAGGCCTGAAGCGCTGTACTAACACATGATGGATCTTTGCTATATCACGTAGCGCAGATGTCGAAGGATTTAAAGACTTCATATTGGTGGTGAATGAAAAAGAGATGTTTGAATTTGTGACCAGAGTGTATGGTGTGTTAAGTGAAGGTAGAGACATCAAGTTTCTTGAGTTATTCCTGACCTATTAGGATACCGAATGGAAATAGGACGAAATCCTGATGGATTTGTGGTGGGTTAGATTGACGGGAAGAAAGCATGATCGGTTTGCGTTCGTAGTGGTGATTGACGAAGGCAGCTCATATCTTGGTGAGCGGAGCTATTCATGACAAGCTAGCAAAAGCTTTATAAAGGAAATGAATTGGATTACATGAGTTCCCGATATCGATCATTTCAGATAGAATCCAGGGTTTACCTCGAGATTTTAAAAGTACAGAGGCTTTAGAGCACTCGTGAATTTCAACTAACGTTCCACCATAGATGGATGGACAATCAGAAGAGTGATCCAGGTGTTTGGAGATGTGCTAAGAAAGTTGTGCAGATGATGACTATAAGTGGATTGGGATAGACACATCCCTCTAATTAATTTGTAGCCTAATATGCTTCGGTCGGTATTGGAATGGCGCCTTACGAGGCTCTACGGAAGAAAATGCTGAACACCATTATTGTTGGGTAGGATTCATGAAGATAGTGGCTTAGATTTGATTCAAAGCGAGAAAGAATTAATGATTAGAAAAGACAAGATCTGCGCGAATGACCAAAATCCTGCCTACATGAGAAGAAAGGATGTCGATATGAGATCGCGAAAAGTATTTTTAAAGTATCTTGGAAGAAAGTAATGAGATTTGGAAAATGGCAAGTTGAGCCCTAGGTTCGATCGGCGTATAGATGATTGAAAATGGGTCGATGGCATATGAGTGGGCTTTGCTCTCAGTTTGGAAAGATCCATAATGTTTTCCATGTGTCAATGCTGGGTGTTGGTGGACCATCACATGGTCTTTCAGGGCAAATTAAAAGCAGACCCAGTTTGACCTGTGAAGGCGGTGGAGATCTTGGCTCAGTAAGAAAGATTCTTGGAACAAGCTAGTCCATTGGTTAAGTGCTGTGGAGGAATCATAAGGCAGGAGAAGCCATGGGAAAGTGAAAAGTTATCACGGCTGGCCAATACCCTCAGCTAGCTGTGAAGGTAATTTAGGGATGAAATTCTTTTAAGGAGGGAAATTCTCTTGCTCTAAAAATACCCTATGATGTATAACATGTTAGGTGTAAAATATAAATTAAATTATATTTTTTGGGTTTAGTAACAAAGAAACGAAAATGATAAAAATGGGAAATTTTATAGGGCGAATAAATTTAGTAAAAGCCTCCTCAAATATGAGGACTAAGGGATTATCAACCAGGGAGTGTAAAACTTTGAAATGAAAATAGGAAATGAAATGAAGTGAAAATGGAGGTAAATGAGGCTTTAAAATGGAAAAAATGAGGGATAAGGCCCATTTTGTGATAAGCGAACATGGCCTTAAGTTAGATTAGAAGTTTAAGGCCAAAATGGTCTGGAATGCCCATTTGGGCATTCACGTTTTGAAGAGAAACTGGGTTGGTTAGGGAGAAGAGAGAAGAAAATAAGAGAAGAGAGAGGGATGTGTCTGAACTTTATCATGGGATCAAGAGTTTAAGTGATCAAGAAGAAGAATGAAGAAGAATGAAGAGAAATGAAGAGATTAAGGTAAGAAAGCAAACCACAACCCCATTTTCCTTGTGTTTGGGTTTGGAGAAAAACCTATTAGCTTTATCTGCAAGTGTTCTTGATGATTGGATCATTTGAGGTTGTTTGCATTATTTTGATTGGTTTGGATTGGTTTTGAAGAATTTTTTATTGTAAAAAGGAAATGATGAAGTTTCCATGAAGAGTTCTTGTCAAAAATTTCAAAACCCTTGTTTTAATCTTGGCTGTTAAGTTATAGTCATCCCAGTTGAATGATTCAAATTGGTGACAGAACCATAGATCTAGAGCTACAATGTATATAAGGACCAGGGAACAGGTGTGGCTCTAAAGGCTTGAATATAGACCTTAAGAGTAGAGTTTTCCTGGGTGGTAGCAGGTATCACTCTATTTTGGATGTGGTTGTGGTGTTTTGTCCATGGGTTGAGTTTCACTCACTCAAATTAGTGATTTAAAACTGGGTAAACTAGAATTATAGGGAATAATTTAATTGGAAGGAATTGTATGCAGATTTGCTTGATAACTAAGTGCCAGTACATCGAGTGGAATATAATGCAGAACGATGGAGTTACGCACACCAGGTGGAGTAGTCTGATGTAAATGCAATAACTAGGTTTTATTGATCCAAATTGGATTCCAGGTGGAGAAGAGAAACCTTACAGAACCATAAATTCAAATGAGTGAAAACATTACCAATTTATGGAGTTAAGACCCCTGAAATTTGAGAATAATAAATGAAGTAACCAGTGGCTGAGCATGTAGGCGTTTGGAATTAAAAATGCTGTAACTTGAGTTTGGAGTGATCCAAATGGGAATGATTCAAATTCCTACTAAAAATAGACTCATGAGCTACCTCAATTTTATTTAGGAAAGAATGAGACAAAATATGGCTCATATGTCACAAGAATTTTTTCAAGTGAAGGTGTGATAGGTAGACATCAACCTAACCCAAAATCCTAGAAATCTGTAGTGAGATTTTTCTTGGGTGTTCTTTTGATAGTGACATATTTGTGATGGATCCAAGGGTTGGTGACGAGGAAAGCGGCCCAAAGTAGGATTAAAAGAATAGGAATCGACGACAACTTTTTGGAGTTTGTTCTTGCACTTTCTTCTTGATGTTCGGTTTTGTGTTTTGTTTGACAATAAATCTAAGGTTTATATGAATATACATGTGTGCTCCGTTTTGAGCCATAAATATGAATTGGTTTGTTCTCACTTCTCTCTGTTCTAAAATGTTTTGAAGAAGTTATGAAATAAGTGGATTTGTGAAATGAATTGCGACTAAAATGCATGATTTGTTTTAATTGATTTGATACAGCCGATTGTGAAAAATGAGTTCTTACATGAAAAATTGCATGAGTATTGGAAACAAAGTATTTGGATATAAATGTATATACACTGTGTAAATTTGCTATGAATGATTTGAGCGCCCTTAATAGAGAATGTGCCGTTGAAATTGAGTTAGGGATAGATTTGGTATCGATAAAGGTGATAAGCGATGCTGCGCTGAGCGTAATGATGTGTCATGATCCATAGCTCGGTAGGACAGTAGCGGTAGTGTTCGTGAAATGATTTTAATAACGATCCGGCAGCCGGCGGGACCATCTTTGTGTTATACGCGCTTTTTTTTTATATCTCAGGCTGTGACCAGTAAGGATAAGTGGCTGTGGTCGTTATCATGTACTGCAAGCATAGGTTAAATTTATGGGGAAAAAATAGAAAAAGAGAAAATTCTGTAAAATGCATGATTTATTAATTTTGAATAGTTTATTGCATGTGAAAGTGTATATTTGGAATAGTCAATAAACTTGCAAAATAAATGTATATGAAATGAATATATGTTGGCATTGATCTTTCAAAAAGTTAAAGGGCATTATTTAGAAAATGACGATTTAAATTGAAATGGAAGAGGTATTATATAGACCATGGCGTAGTCTTATTGCGTTGTTGTCATCGCGTGGTATTATTAGAAAGTGGCGAGGATCGAAGATTAGTCGAAGCGATCGTCGACGGAGGCGGGTAGTAAATGCTCCATCTCAGCCATATTATTTCATTAAAGATGTTGTAATTATTTTGCATTGAGCTGAGGATGTAAAATCTTAGTAAGAAGATCACGCATTATTTTTTTATCTTTTTTGAAGCATGGAAATGTATTTTACATATTGTGGACAACCAGGGTGAAGACTCCATAAATATTTTATTACTTGTATTTGGGCATGGGGATGCCAGATTTGTATAATGCGTTATGAGAACAAATTATGGGCCCACCCCCTTAGATTAAGGAATGTATGTTTTGTTTTTATCCAAACTCTGGTTAAATTGTTATAAAAAGAGTAGCGGTCATCACATTTTAAGTGGTATCGAGCCACCAGTGTGACATAGAGCTACAGTATTAACGTGTTGTATTTGTATTTGTGTTGGTGTTTGAATATATCTTAAGAAATTAAAGTATTGTTGAGTGCGATAGGCTTATTTCACAGGCGCTATCATATGATATGCATCTTAACTAATCCTTTAGGACATGATCTCCAATGTGAATAAGTGTATAAAATTTATATAGTATTCATGATAAGATTTTACTGTGATTTGATTGCTCACCATTTCATGAATTTGATTTGATTTTAGAATGGTTGGTTGCATAAACTTTGGGTTATAATTGATTAGCGATAGAAGATAGTAGTACTTGAATGTTACGTCCCTGGTTTGAAGTTATAGTACATGGTGTTCAGTTTGGCAAATGTCGATGTGTTTCAGCCATCTGGCTTAGAAGCGATTGTTGAAAAGGATGTGAGCCTTTTTGGCACCAGTGTGACTCAAAGAGGCGAATATAATTGGAAAATATTATATTTATGAAAATATTTTTAGGATGTGTTCCAGAAGAGTTGCCTTGTATTCCACACAACAAGAAGAAGTGAATTTATCTGTTGAGGTTTCTGGGAACAACTCCACACTTCTAGGAGCACCATACGAGGATGGCTCGGCGAGTTGAAAGAAATTTAAGATTGACTCTGAGAGCTTTTGGATAAAGGTTTATCGACCGATGTTTCTCCCAAGAGTGCTTTGTTTTGTTCTTGAAAGAAAGATGACACTCTACCGATATTACATTGATTATCGACCAAATCAATAGGGTGATAGTGAAGAACAAATACCCATTCAGAGGGTGAATCACTTTGATTAGTTAAGGATCGGTGTCTTCGAAGGAGTAGACACTGCGTCGAGTACTATCGGCTAAGTGAAAGATGTCGTGTGCTAGAAGGCGGCCTTCGGAGACCGATATGGCCATTATGAGGATCTTGATAATGCCATTTGAATTCCGACTAATGCAGCAAGCGGCATTCATGGATTTGATGAATAGGGTGTTTTGACCCTATTTAGATCAGTTTGTCATGGTCTTTATTGATGATATATTGGTATATTCTAGAGATGAGCAGGAGCATGAGCAACATTTGAAAATAGTTCTACAGACTTTGAGAGAGGAAAGAAGTTTGTATGCTAAACTTGCAAATGTGATTTTTAATTAAAGAAGTTTCATTCCTAAGGTTATATTGGCCAATATGGCGGGTATAAGAGTTGACTCGGCTAAGATTGAAGCTGTGGTGAATTGGAAACAGCCCCGAAGTGTTACCAAAGTGAGAAGTTTCTTAGGCTTAAGCGGGATATTATGAAGATTTAGCCGAAGGTTCTGCGTGTGAGCTTCTCCACTCATAAATTACTCGGAAATGATAAAGTTTAGGTGGACGGATAAATCATAAGATAAGTTTGACGGTTGAAGGAAATATTGGTTAAACACCGTGTGTATGATCTACCACCGGAGAGTAATGAGTATACTCTTGTATCAAAAGCGAATGCTTAAAGAATTAGTAGGTTATGTGTTGTGCTAGATAGTGAAGTTGTGAAGGAAATATGTATCAGGATAGTTGAAGCCGCATGAATGGGTATCTGCATATGATTTAGGTGGGCGTGGTAGTATTTGCTTTGAAGATATGGCGACACTACTTATATGGTGAAAAATACGAGTGCTCTGGATCATAAAGTCTCGAATGTTGTTAACGTAGAAGGAGCTTAATTTGAGACAGTAGGTGGTTTGAGTTATTCAGATTGACTTCTTGCATAATAGACTAATTGTCCAACTGAAGGTCGCGTATGCAGAAAAAGTCACTAATTGTCCACGTAGTCGCGTGCATGCAAAAATTTTGTTTACTTACAACCATGTATGTAGTAGCTCCATAGTTCTTATATAGCATCTAATGAGGTTATGGCACATGTCCTTTCGAGGCGGTCAGACTTTGAAGGGGATAAACGTGTGAAAAATTGTACTTCATCTGGCATCCAGGTGGTAAGTTTTATGGGATAGAACAATTGGCAGTGCTATAGGCAATAGACATCTTTGCAAATGGTTGAGCCGTCGCTGCCCAGCCTGGCGACATTGCGATCTCAGATGCAAATGGCCGGATGCCAAGAATCATGAAATGTTTTCCAGGAATAGTGCCCGGATGTCGTCAGGTCACTAGTAAGCTGCAGCGACCTTGTGTGCCGCATCAATGTAGGAAGTGTATTTGATGACATAGAAACAATCTTTGAGAAACGGTGATGAGGTAGAGTGTGTGAACTGCCAGCATCAAATTTTACCCTTTGAACATGTTCTTAAACCATCGCGAGAGTTATGCACGGCATTTTTCCATCTGAGTACCCTGAAATGTATTTATTAGGCATTTCATTCTCCTTTGTAAGCTTATACATGCAATTTTTGTGTATGCATCTATCTTTGTAATCAGAAGCCCCGAGATCGAAGAATTTTCTTTACCTCATAATGATTGCTTGGAAAATTATACTCGAAGTGCTTCCTTAAATGAATTCTAATAACATTGTGAATGATTGTATCCATCCATTAAGGCACTTCATAATGAATCAATCTTATGATAAATGCTAACCATTGGTGTTCTGCCGGGATATAATTCCTTTTCTGCATCTCAAAGATTGTAAAACTTTTTGCTTCATCGTCGGTTCTTGGAGATATGTGAACATGTGGAATTTCATTTTCTTTTGACATATTAGTAGTATTGGCATCCCAATTGCATCATGTATCCAATCCATTCGCCACTTCTTCGTCATAAGGTTATCTCTTCAAAGTCATCATTATTTGTTGACTCGTCAAACTCATATTCTGTCATCACCATCGGACATAGTTTAAGGCTATCCCGTAGTTTTCTGAATGACTTTGAATAACATCTATTATGTAATGAACATTGTTACCGCGAACACAAGAGACAAGGTAGTTTGTCTTTGGTCACGTTATTGAGAGCAAATTCAAGACTCTAAGACCACAAATGCTCGTGTTCCAGCTCACCTCGACTTTTGCATGTGACTTGTCTATTGGGCCCATTCTGCAATTTTTCTTTTAACTGCATAAAAACAATTTAAGCATGTCAATTCTGATGCATGATATGTACATTGCAACATCTCTAACATGCTAATTAGGGTGGTGGTTCCTATCCATGTAAGAATATAATCTGATAAGTTCTGACTCTATTATGTTTCATTTTTCGTTTTTAAGAGAATTTAAACTGACATTTCCCATAGTTCTCTAAGTGCTCAAAATGGTAAGCGTATGTTAATTATCATGTCCCGAATATGCCTGTTCAAAGGGATGACTTCAAAATCTCTTAAAAATGAATCCAAACATAAAAGAATAATAACTTCATAGGGTATGTTTTCTACTCATCCAATCAGTGAGAAGGACAATTCAAGTATTATTTGTAGGCAAACAATGCAGCGATTTACGCCTAGACAAATATAGAAGTTGTCAACTTGAGATAAGTTCATTGATAAAACAGTTCACTTTATTTTGTTCAGCTTCAATGTCTTTATTGTCACAACAACATGGAAATTTTACACTCCCAATGATGCACTTGAATGGAAGTGGGTTGACAATGCGTGTTCTCTAATTAATATTACTTGTTTGAATCAATTAATTCTATCATGATTTAATTTGGATTTTGTATTGAGAGACCCATAATTAGATTGCCATGAAGAATGAACATATTATTAGAAGTTTATCAACTTTAGGTTGATCAGGTATGAAACAAGATTTGATTCTCAAAATGACTTTAACAATATAAATATCCCAAAGTATAGTAATCTGATATATTACAAGTCTAAAAAGGTTTAAGAAGCCCATAACTAAAGACTAATCACCATAAGAACAAAAAAATGAAGATAGACTTGATAATTCCACGGGAAACTGGATTCACTCACAGATTCACCATTTAAAAAATAAATAAAATAATCAATTCAACTAAATTCTTATAATTGGTTGGTGAACAAAAGATAATATGAGTGAGGCAAGTATTTTAATATAAGAATATTTTCCAGCCAACATGATGATACAATAGATTTGGAATCAGATTCCACAATAAATGAGGAGTTGTTTGTGTGGCAAGCATCCAGCACGGAAAGTCAAAGCAAGACAGGAGGTTGGGCATGTGAAGAAGTTAGAGTAAATGCTGCTATTAGGTAAAAAAAGTTGGAAGAGTGGAAATCTCGTGTCAGTTTTGCTTTTGATGCTTCCACTAAATAAGCAATCATTGTGATGGAAATGAATCCATAATTTCTTCATATAGAGCATTTCTGCTGGGCGTTCAAAGAAATCTTACTGTATAAATGCAGTTCTTTTGTCCAGAGAGGTTATGTCTCCCGACCACATGTAAAGATCAGCAGGATGACAATATCAGATCTTAGGTCTAAAAGTTCTGCAGACCCGACTCCTGAAAGGAGAAAGATTGAATTATATTTTCTGTTTCGGGACATTGAGGAGGCCCCAGTGGAAGAAGGTTGCGTTGCCTGTGAGCTCTCATTCACGTACTAAGAAAAAATGGAGGAAGGTTGGCCCACTGGAGGGAATAGATTGTCCATAGGGGGCTTCCTGGAATACAGCCTGCCACTCATTCAACTCCAAGATTCTTGTCAATCTTTGCCTTCGAAGTGTTCGATATTATGGGCGTGCATCCACAGCGAAAAATGAAGGGAATTAAAGTAAAGATGATTTGTGGCATCATCTCAGTATCTTTCAGGTTCATGGAAGGGCCCTTAGATGGTGGCGCTGTAGTCTCTTTTAAAACTATTGGAACATATATGGATGAGAGAAAATCAGACCTAACATTTTTTAATTATGTATTCTTCCATCTTCAACAGTAAATATTCATAAAAATATTATTGGACCTGTGAAATAAATAGTGGTGAAAGGATCGGAAGCTATCCAAAACTTCTGGCGACAGTGAATGTGGAAAAGATTGAAAGCAAAGGGATTGTGAAAGTTTTAGTATGGTGTAACACACTACCTTCTCAAGTGGGTGAAATCTAAAGTTTCTGTCATTGAATGCTAATCTGTAATTTTATGATTAAGAGGATTTTTAGATCATATAATTATTAGAATGTTTAAAATGTCTCATAAGGATTCACGACAGAATCACTGATCAACTAAGATTTGAGATGTTGAAACTATTAGGGAAAGAATGGTTCCAATGTAGCATACACTTCCATAAGTTACAAAATCAAGACCAAGATCACTTGGTGAGGGCTTTTAGACTCCTGATAGAGGCCACGGCGTGATGAGGGGCGTATCTATGAGGTGGCTACAGGTTTTATGCCTTGTGATTCCTCATTCAAAAATACTCACAAAAAAAACGAGAACTCTTTGAAGACAGAAACATCATCACATGTCATCACAGCTAAAATAAACCTCTGAAGGCAGAGAAGGCATGTCTGAAACGGAATCCTATTGGACTAAGCTAATGAAGCCCAAACAAACTCATAAGCATAAAATTCCCAACATCATGGGTTTTTATGATAAGGCTAAACATACGCGCGACAACCGACAGCAAAAGCCATAGCTTCGGAGACCCGCAGATTGAATCACTCAGTAGATAAATCCCCCAACCGATACGAAACCACAGGGCGTGCACCCGCAAGGGATCCATCCTGGAATCGAGAAAGCGAGCCGTCGTAAGCGACGAGCGGTATCACGGTAAGTGGTTGGTAGGTGTTGGCAAGGAGAAACCTGAAGAAACTAGAAAATGCGGCATGAATGTATTGACGAATCGAATCGATTGGCGGAGAGCAGGAAAGAAACCCAAGAAAACGATGACAAATGTTTACAATACGGTGATTGGCGACGTTGGTGTGTGGTGTGGTGGTAGGTTAGGCGAAGGAGGGTTTAATAAGATAGAGCGTTGACATGGTTTTCAGAATGGGTCTGGAAGGTGAGTGGGGTGAGGTAAATATTCGATACTAGCTGTCTCGACCATTTGGGGAGGAGTGGGATGGGAGCGAAGTATATAAATTTTAGTTAACTTTTTATGTTCATGGTAGCCATAATAATAAGCTTTAGATATTTTGGGGATTATAAGTTGATTCAATAATCTGTAAATCTATGTTGTTAAATGAGGTTTTGTCAAATGGCCACATTTACAAAAACCTTTTCATGGAAATGGAATTGGAGTTGAGGAAACTTATTGTGGCTTTGCATTAGAATCAACCATGTAAAAATTGTGAAAGTGAAATTTTTACTTGCAATTAACTTAGTTCAAAATTGAACAATGATTAACCTTCGATTTTTAATTAAGAAAAAAAAAGGCGTGTTAACGTTTGACTTTAATACAAAAATGATTAAAAACTTTTTAAGATATAACTCAAGTGATTAAGAGCTTAAGATAAGAGATGTCTAGGATTCAAATCCCAATAAATTTATAAAAAATATAATAAAATATTATAATGTAATATATAAATTGAATAAATATAAAAAAAATAATGAATTTTTATGTATAACATTCAAACTTTCTCCTTCTATGTAGCATTTTCTTTTTATATCTATTTATATATGCATTATAATGTATGAAAATGGATGTTTTTTCAAGAAAATGGATGTTTGAAATATGTATTTTGCTCTTATGGAAATGGGCAGAGGAGAGGAGAGGACTCGAGTGGAGATATTGACAGAAGTATATCAATGTTTGTTTGATAATCATTTTGGATGTTTAACTCAAATAAATAAATAAATAAATAATCATTTTGGATGTTTTATGTTTTTTAAAATAAGAAAATAATAATATTAGTTATATAAAATATGTAATCCCATATCTAAAAAAACAAAATTTGTTGTATTTTGTTTTTAAAAATAATTTTAGCGATTTGGTTGTGTTCTTTAAAATTTATTGTGTTATTCTAAAAATAGTATTAAAATTCTGAACTTTCAGATTTTACATTTAAATCCTAATAAATCCCAAATATTTATAAAATTTGTAGTTGATTTGCGAGCTGATGGTCATATTATATAGTAGCTGATTCTGACTGAGTGCTCGCATTTATAAGTCATTTTAAGTTGCATCAATGCAACAGGTCACTTTTAGTTTGGGAGACTCGATCCTATCTTCCACAACTATAAAGTCACTTTTGATTTAATCAATCATATCACAACTACTGAGAATCGGCTTTAGTTTCAAACTTAATCTTCAATCTGTTATAGAATAAACTTAGTTGAGACAATCCTGTCATAACTACGTCACTTTTAATTGAGGCTCGATCACAAATGCGACCATAGAATCACTTTTAGTTTGAGACACAATCTACTCATAACTTCTCAGTCTACTTGTAATTTGCAACTCAATAATATGAAACTAAAAATATGCTTTAGTTACAAATTTTAGCCCCGATTAAGTAATAATACTATAAAGTCCTTTTCTTGTATGTGAGGAAAGAAATTAAGTGATGAAGTTTCTCCAATGTGAAGTAGTGTGATTTTGGAATTTCCTTCAATGTCGTAATCCTGGCGTTCTAGAATGGTGTGCAAGAGTGCTAGGAAATTAAAGTGCTCAAAAATAGACTATGTTTAAAAATTAAACTTCTTCAATCGAATAAGAAAATGAGTTTTACGGTTCATGTAAAGTTCCACATAGAATCTAATGGATCATGCCATAAAAATGGTGTGCAAGAGTGCTAGAATTAAAGCTAAAATAAGATTATGTTGAACAACTAATCAGACAATGAGTTTACGTCTCGATTAACCCATAACCACCCATCATGCCATAAAAATATAAAGACCGATTAATGAAAGTTAGGGGTTCAACGCCCAACTGAACGTCAAGAGAACTCAACCCTCAGAAGTTAACTAATTAAGTCATAATCTACTTCGGACATATGTTGATTGATCGATTGATCGTTGTTGATTATTCATTGGTTGATCTGTCTCAAACAGCTTCCCACTGTGGTCTGAATAACTGGTCAAGTCCCATGATCCTCACTCTCCCCACCTCTCAAGTAATTCACCACATCTCCCTTTAGGAGCAGCTTTGTCTCCCCAAGTTTCTATTTTCTTTCATGATCTTCCGAAAGTCTCACTTATTTTCCACTAGCCAATCTTCAAAAGATTTTAAATTCTCAAAAATATAATGCGCTTTTACTAGAAAGTGAGAACCAAACCCAAGGCTTTACAAGTAGAGGGAAGGAACTTTCTAACTATTGTTCATGATCCATCCTCACTTATGGGCGAGTGTAACGAGAGCCGAAGTACTGATGGTTGTGAAGGAGAAGCAGTACAAATTTAGTTTGGGCTCAAATCTAATGAGGTGCGTACTTTGTCGAGGAGTTTGATGATGTGATTCTCGAGGATCTACCGACATAGTTACCTCTTATGCATAACATACAACACCATATATATTTGATTCCAAGTGTTTCTCTTCCTAATGTGCCTCATTATAGGATGAGTTCCAAGGAGAACAAAATCTTAAGGGAATCAAGGGGTATATTCAGGCTAACACGAGCTCATGTGCGGTACCAACTTCGTTGACACCTAAGAAAGACAAAAGTTGGTGGATGTGTGTTGATAGTAGGCGATCAACAAAATTATCGTTGGTTATAATTTCATTCTGTTGTCAATATTATGCTTGATCACTATGAGTCTTGGATATCTAAAAGTAACCTCGAGGACGAAGTTCTTCACAAGTGCGGGAGGAATGATAAGGACAATTTCCATTAAGTATTTTAATTACAAGAGTCTTTATCTGTTAATTATTTTACTTGGATTAATTAGATTAATTACTTTTTCTTGCCTATCAAGTATTATAGTTTCTTGTTTAGGCAAGATTTTGTTTAAAGGATTCATTCGGCCTCTATAAATACTTAAATATTCTTACGTCTTGAAAGCGATTTTATTTTTATTCAATAATCAAAACCTAGTAAACTTTGCTAAATTTCTTGGAGATTATGTTTATTGTTTCTTAATTGGCTTGGAGATTGGTCTGTTTGACGATCTTTGTGCGTTACACGCTACGTCATTCAACCATCCCCCCAACATATTTGACAATAACTCAGGTCCAAATTGAAACCTAATTGGGAACCTAGTTTAATTAGATTAATAAGAGGGCTTTACGCTTCCTTATTATATTGATTAGAGGCACGTTGGAAATTATTTCCTCAAATGATCGCTTTTTAGAATTTCTCAAATAATTTAGTATTTTTGCAGAAACAAAAATTTTATTTTTTAACATCTATCCACTTTGACGTTGTAGGATTGGAACCTGAAACCTCCCTCTCATCCACTGGTGGAGCCAGTATGAGCCTAGGTGAGCATATGCCCCCTCAAATTTTTTGTGCAATGATCAATGTATGAAACCCTGGAAAATCCGAATTTTTGAAAAATGGTAGAACGGTAAAATTTGGTCAAAATTTAGATTTTTTTTCAGATCTCGTATGATGAAACAGACTTCACCGTTGAACGCCCGAAATCTAGGCTACCAAGGCCGACCCCTCGTCGACTTCATACGCCTAATTTCACGCTTCAAGGCACCGAGAATAGCGCCGACACTGGGCATTCGAGCTGCTCAAAGATGAGACACGGTCGCTTTCGGGAAAGTGTCAAACAATGAGCTCTAGTACGCTATAGTGACATTTGACATTATGTCATCGGAGGGAACCATGGTAGATGGATAAGAGGATAAGGGAAACTAAGAGCCAATGAAAATTGACATGTGGTAGGTGAGAGGACGTTTCGCCCATCTGACCAAACAAGGATGGGAAAAAGGAAAAGAGCAGAAAAGAAAAAGGACGAAAAGAGAGAGTTTTAGAGAGAGACTCCACCTTCTCTCTAAATTTCCCAACGATCGGACCGGCGGTTTCAGGCGGAGCAAGAGGAAGAGTTCATCCTCACGACAAGGGCTTCTCATAGAGACCAGAGTTGGGGAGTTTCGACAAACTCCGAGAGGTAGGGGTTTTCTCCTACTTGGTTTAATCCTTGTTTAAGGGTCATTCAAATGGCATGGGTTGTGTGGAGCCATGAGTATCGTGGTGAACCGCTCCAAGACGGACAAGGTGTTTTAGATTTCGGATCATTTACTTTATTGAAGTCCAGGACTGATTTATGGACTAAGTAATTTGCCTTTATGTGCCATTTATGTGTTAGAGTTAAAATGAATAATGGTGTTGGTTATCTCTCGCTCTAAGGGAATGTTTGGTCATGTTTCAACCAAGGAAGTCGCCATATTGTGGTAGTACACATCAACCAAACTTTAGAACTTGTTTTTGGGTAGGAAATAAAGATATTTTGGTAGTGAGTCCTTCAGGTAAATTGTAGCCACATCAGTGAACTTGATGTTAGGCTTTTGAATTTCACATCGAACCTCTCAGAGCCTGCTATGGCCCGTCATCGTGAATAGTCTAGTGGAGGGTCGTTCATTGGTTCACTCCCGCCGGTTCACCCCCTGGTCAGGGTCGCCGGACCGGGTTCACCCTACCGGTCTGCCCGGCTAGGGTTCACCCCGGGCCGGGTTTGCCCTGGCTAGGGTCACTCCCCGCTGGTCCGTCCGCAGGGTCATGCATGACCTCCAACTCAAGGTCATAACTTCTTCTCGGCTCGACCCGACAAGCCTTCAACTCTATGGAAAGCCCATCGAGCCAGTTTCCACCCGATTCCTTCGAGGGCGCGGTGCTGGAGCCGGGCCGGAAAGGGGCGTTCGGAAAGTAAGGTAGGCTGTCCTAAGGCTTATCATGTGTGACTTCAACTTCTGGCGTCATAACTTCTTCGTCCGAACTCCGATTTGGGTGTTCTTAGACTCTATGGAAAGCCCATTTAGTCAAGCTTCCATCCGGATGCCTTTGGAGGGTAGTGGGTGCCGGAGCTGGCCGGAAAGGGGCGTTCAGTTAGGTAAGGTAGGCTAGCCGGGTAAGGCTGCCTAGTCATGTGTGACCTCCAACTTCGGAAGGTCATAGCTTCTTTGTCCGAACTCCGATTCGGGTGTTCTTGGACTCTATGGAAATCCCATTGAGTCAAGTTTCCAGCCGGATGCCTTTGGAGGGCAAAGGTGCTGAGCTGGCCGAAAGGGGCGTCTGTAAGTAAGGTGGCCAGTCCGGCAGTGTCGCTAGGTCATGTGTGACCTCCAACTTCGGAAAGTCATAACTTCTTCGTCCGAGCTCCGATTCGGGTGTTCTTGGACTCTATGGAAAGCCCATTGAGTCAAGTTTCCATCTGGATGCCTTTGGAGGGCAGTGGGTGCTGGATCTGGCCGGAAAGGGGCGTTCAGGTAGGTAAGGTGGCTAGCTGCAAGGTCGCCTCTACCATGTGTGACCTCCAACTTCTGGTTGTCATAACTTCTTCGTCCGAACTCCCATTCTGTTCTCGACTCTTGGAAAGTTCCATTGAGTCAAGTTTCCATCTGAGTTCCTTTGGAGCACAGTGGGTCCTGGAGCTGGCTGGAAAGGGGCGTTCGGTTAGGTAAGGTAGGCTAGCTGGGTAAGGCTGCCTAGTCATGTGTGACCTCCAACTTCGGAAGATCATAACTTCTTATTCCGAATTCCGATTCGGGTGTTCTTAGACTCTATGGAAAGACCATTGAGTCAAGATTCCAGCTGGATTCCTTTGGAGGGTAGTGGATTCGAGTGGCCGGAAGGGGCGTTTGGTAGGTAAGGTAGGCTAGCCTGCAAGGCCGCCTAGTCATGTGTGACCTCCAACTTCCTAAGATCATAACTTCTTCAATCCCGACCCATTCGTGTTCTTGAATTCTATGGAAAGACCATTGAGTCAAGATTCCAGCTGGATTCCTTTGGAGGGTAGTGGATTCTGGAGTGGCCGGGAAGGGGCGTTTGGGTAGGTAAGGTAGGCAAGCCGGGTAAGGCTGCCTAGTCATGTGTGACCTCCAACTTCGGAAGATCATAACTTCTTCGTCCGAATTCCGATTCGGGTGTTCTTGAATTCTATGGAAATGCCATTGAGTCAAGATTCGAGCTGTATGCCTATGGAGGGCAATGGGTACCTGAGTTTGTTGATAGGGCCTCTAGCAAGTAAGGTAGGTTGCCCGGACTCAAGCTTGGGCCATGTGTGACTTCCAACTTCTAAGGTCATAACTTTCGTCCGAACCTGCTTTCAGTTTTCTGACTCTATGGAAAGCCCATTGAGTCAAGATTGCAGTCATGTTCTCGTGGAGGACATTGGCCAATCAGGCAGGTTAGTGCTGGCCAGTTAGGTTGTGTGTTATGGCTTGTGTGAATAACATGCAGTGTGAATATGACATGTTAATGTATGATGTATGATGTATTAACATGGGTTGTGCATGGAGGAGAATTATATGTATCAATTATAATTATCCATTGTATGTTGATGTTGCACGTTAATATATATAAGCATGCTTGATATATTAACATGAATTATTGTGAAAATGTCATAATGCATTTCATATGCACCGGGGTAACCTAGAAAATTAGGTGTGAGTGCATGGCATGAAAGAAATGAAAAATGGAAAATGATTGTGAAAGGAATTTCAAGGGAAGATCTTTCGAAGAATTGCCTGGAGAGTGGTCCAACAAGACATCTCGAGTGGTCGACCATAGCTATCTTAAAAAAAATGATCCAAAGAATTCACCTCGTAGGGTAGTCCAAATATATTTACCAAAACTCGGTGAAGGTGTTTTCAAGAACAAAAAGCTTTTGTTTTGAAAACGATGTTTTGCTCGCATTTGGCTTAGGCATGTGTGAGGGAGCTTCCAGGAGATTCTGAGATGGATTTGGCAGTAGACATTCAAGTAGGATCATGCATTTACTTGAATGTGTTTATGTTGAATCATTGCATGTGCACTTATAGGTGGGGAGTAACCCATGCAGGATAATTCCACCATCGGGCATTGCTCACCTGCCGATCATTATTTCAGTACAGGAGTATTCTGGAAGCACGGCGCCATTAGAGGTCATGAAAAGAAAGCCGACAGGTTTTGATATGTAAAACATGTATTAGAACTCTAAATTTTAATATATGTTTGTATTAAGAGTAATGTATTAACTCTTGAACTATGGTGATATAGTTGGTTTAAATGTTTGATGAGTATGATGTTTAGGCCAAGGTGGCCATTTTCACTCATGTATGAGTCTCATGATATGAGACACAGGTATTCCGCGGGTTGACGGGTTGTCAACGGGACCCCCGGGGATCGGGGCGTCACACAATGCCCCTTGAAATATTTGTGCAAGTATCAATACCCCTTGAAAAACTTTTTTTTTTTTCACATCCCTTGAAAAACTATTATTGCCTCTTCAAAAGCTTGAAAAAAATTAATTTTCTTATGACTAAAGCTCTACCGTGGATCTAAGAATACAAATTTTTAACAATTAACCACAAAGACACAACCTTTCATCTTAGAAAACTAAATATATCTATATATATATATATATATATATATATAATTTTAATTCAAAAAAAAATTTTCCATAATTATAGCCATCTTTGATCTACAGCTCAAATTTATATATATCGTAAAGTGTTTTGAGGGAACATAAAGAAACCCTAAAACTTGAAAGAGAGGAAGTAAAAAAAGGGAGAGAAATTTTATAAGTTTCTTATTATTTATATTTTTAAATTTCATTTAAATATTATATAAATAAATGATAAATTTATGTGCTTTTCTATTTCTTAAGCTTATTATTGATAATAATAGTTTATATTTGGTTTATAAAAAATAATTTTGATTTGTTATTAAAGCTTCATGTTGTTAACATTATATTTAGTTTATCAAATACTTTTTAGAACATGTTATGATAATGATAAATGAGTATATTGAATTTTTGTTGGTGTTATATATTTTGTATTTTATTAAATTATACCTTTGATCATAAGAGTTTGTTGTGAAAAATTGAAATAAATATATTCTTATTGGAAATTATAAATGACATTCCTGTCTTTTCTTTTTTATATTGAGAAATAAAGTATGATGAATCATATATTTGTTGGAATTTATATTGACTTTCAATTTTTTTTATACTAATATCATATATTTAATTTATATAATTTTTATATAATATAATATATTAAAACGATACACATATATAAAAAAAAAATTATATTTAAAAACATTGTATAATATATGGCATCCCTCCTAAACAAAAATCCTGGCTCGGCCACCCTCCGGTAGCCCATCCCACGTATTTATCACTAGAGGCAACCCTCACGGGCAACCGAAAAAATCATTTTCTATTCTTGTAATCACCCTTCATGCTGCATGGATTGGAAAACTGCACCACAGATAAAATATGAATATTGTGCTTCTTTCTTTTTATAGGATTGATTGATGCGTGGCATGGCTTTTAGTTTCTTTTGGCTTCTAAGTGACGTAAACTTCAGGACTTAGGAATTTTCCCTGCAACCAAACAGGGCTTGCTAGTTGTTTTTGACTTAGAAAATTAGCTTGTTTGTTGTAGTGGTGCCTGGAGTTGGCAGGAACCTACACTTCGCGCCTCGAAGTTACGTGCACTTATGTATTTTACCTAAGGATAAAACATGTAACATGTACTTAATCTCAAAACAACGTCATTTGGAGTATGAGGTGGGCCTCCTGCACATAGTCAGCAATTTGTTATGCCACATAGGACGTGGTCAAGGTTCAAAGTGAGGTTCGGGTTATCCAAGGCTAGAAGTACAATAAAAATGAAAGTTAGTATATTTAAAAATCAAATTTTTTTGTTAATGATATAAATGCAAAATTTCCAAAAGTTCCAGATTTTAATAGTTTCCCATTTAAAAATGATTTTGTATCTCAAATTGTCTTACTAACAACTCAGTGGTAGACGTGCTGTTGTTGAATTATTCGGAGTATGTCTAAGGAAAGACGTGCTGTATATCTACCTGGCCATAATCCATGCAGAAAAATGACTTCGGGATTATAATTTGTATGGGGAGAGTTGGAAAATGTCTTGCTTCTTTATCGATGACTATCCAATGATGCAATCATGACTTCTGAAAAAATGTCATGAGTACTGTTTTTGAGTCACTCTTGAGAATAATTTTGAAAAGAGAATCTCATTTTGATGTTATTTGAAAATTGTTCTTATTATCTCAATTTAGTTTTTTTTTTCTTTATGTTTTCTGTGTTTTTTTAAAACAGAAAAAGAAAAAAAAAACTGAAAACCAAACGTGTTTGTTTTTAAAACTGTAAACAAACAGGTTCTAAGATTCTGTCGTTTCCAAAAATATTAAGAAAATGAATATTAAGAAAACGATTTTGCCAATAAAACCTGGTTAAGGGTTAGGGCGGAACATGAAAGGGGCCAGGTTTAAAGTGAATAGATGTACATAGAAGTGGAGTAAAGGCTTCCGTGGAATGTGGGCTACAGCACCGTGATTGGCTCTTCTGTCCCATTTTTGGAAAACTTCACCATATCTACCCCCTCCTTGACCGACACCATATCTTTCTTAATTGGTTCTTTCTAACCATATTTCTTCACTTGCATTATGACACAAACTCGTGCAGTTGAATTATTCTGAGTATGCTCCATGGAGAGACGGTTCGCAGCATCTAGCTCTGGCCATAATCCATGGTGGAAAATGACTCTCGTGATTATACTTTGTATGGGAGAGTTGGAATGTCTTACTTCTTTGATGACTATCCATCGATGCACCACATTCAAATGTCACATAGTCCTCGTTTTTTGAAAACAATTCTTGAGAATAAGTTTTGAAAATATAACCTTATTTTGGTGTTATTTGAAAATTGTTCTTATTATCTCAATTTAGTTTTTTTTTTTTTTTTTTTGTGTTTTCTATGTTTTTAAGACAAAAAAAAAAAAAAAAAAACCTTAGCCTTATGAGTTAAAAAAATAAATAAATAAGCGAGATGAGTTTCTTCTCTATAACGTCGCGACGTTGGATCTCAATGTCGTCGCGATGTCCTAACGTCGCAACGTTGAGAAAATTTGAAATCCTAACTCTCTAGAATGTTGCGACGTTGGATTCAAACGCTGACATTGAATATTGCATTCTCTATTACGTCGAGACATTGAATATTGAATATTGCACTCTCTCAGAATATTGCATTCACTCCATCCAACCTCTTCCAATCTCTTCCTAGTGCATTTCGAGACCTTCAGTAGGCTAAGCCTCACCTTTGATCCTCAAAAATCTAGGGTTCTTTCACTGTTCACCGATAAACTAGAGAACTTACCCCTTACAGTCGATTGAGTCAAGGTGATTCCTAAAGTTTTTGAGAGACTTTCGATTCAAATGAGCTATAAGCCGGTAAGTCAGTGAGTTGGAGCTTAAAGACTAACCATTTTCAGCTCCAAGACCAATGTGCCCACTACTGCCCACCAAGTGTTCGACAAATTGACTAAGTGGGAATTTTCACACCATTTAGAGACCAAGGATTGAATTGAGCACATTGGGAGTCTAGGTGCTCGTTTAGGATTGTTCAGAAAGCCTGGGCCATCACTCCATCTAACCTGTCCTAGTATGTCTCTAAAAGACAAAAGCAACTCAAAAGAAGCCAGAAGTGTAGGAGAGCCCCAAGAGGACTTTGATCGTCCAATGAAAGACATGATCATGTAATTCAAGAGATTCGGCTCATCTCTTGCCAACCGCCATTCATTATGAGAAAGACTTTTCACCACCCTGATGATTTTTTCTGCCAAACCATCGCGAACAAGGAGTGGAGGGCATTGTGCCAACCCCATAGACCGACTGCCACTGTGGTAGTCCGAGAGTTCTATGCCAATCTAGCCTCCCATGTGCATACAAAGGTTAGGGTGCGTGGGGTTTGGGTCAACTTCTACGCAAAGTCCATAAACGAGTACTACAATTTGGAGCCTATGGACTATGAGGCGTTTGATAGACTCTATGCGGCCCCGAACTACCCCGAGATCCTTAGGGTATTGACAAATGGGAAGGGATAGTGGAAACTAAATAGTGAGGGGCACGCTGTGCATTTCAAGACAAAACACCTAGCCTATATCCCAAAGGTATGGCACCATTTCATTACCTCACGCCTTATACCGACCACCAATGTCTGCAAGGTGACGGCCAAGCGAGCCTTGCTCAACTTCGCCATCCTTCAGGATATTCCTTGCGATGTAGGTCAGGTTATCGAGGATGCAATCCTCTATAACAGGGATGCTAAGATGAATCTAGGTCACCCATTCCATTTTCGACTATGTAGCTGCCTAGGGTACCACTAGAGGACAACGAGACGGATACACCCCATAAAGGCTATATTTGTGATGCCCCATTTCCTGGTTCTGACAACCCACACCCCACGGAATACTCTTGGATGTCGGGTAACTGACACCACCACGAAAAACGGCGTAGTCTCCTTGTACGAGGAGCTTTACCCATGGTACAACCTCGTCCCAATCACATGGCAACTCCTCGGGTCCCAATATTTACAACGACCACACCGGGTCCACATACGGATAAAAATCACAAAATATATCCCAACCAACTATATTACATGGTCCAAGAGTTAATAAATCACTCTTAATACAAACATATATTAAAATTTCAAGTTTCTAATACATGTTATACAAAAGTAAATACCAAAGCCATAATCCGGCTTTCTTCTAAAATGCGGCCTCTAATGAGTTGCCTCCGTACACCCTCGCACCGAAATAGTGATTCAACAGTATGAGCAATGCCCAGCAGTGATAATTTCCTACATGGGTTACTCCCCACCTAAGTTCATGTCATGGCAACAATCACACTCAAGAAAATGCATGATCCTACTTGAATGTCTACATGCCCAAACCCATGTCTCGAGTCCTCACCGACTTCCTCACACATGCCTAAGCCAAATGCGAGAAAAACATCGTTTTCGCTTTTCTTTCATTTTCGTGTCATGCACTCACACCTATCGTTCTAGGGTGCCCCGATGCATATGGAATGCATTATGCCAATTCCAAAATATTCATGTTAATATATTTTACATGCATGTATTAACATAATTGATTCACATAAATCATGTTACTCAATTCTTGCAAACCAATAACACCAAAATTAGCTCACAGAGCTACTAACAAATCAAGTAATTCATTTTGAATCACCCAAAACACACAAAATCAGACAACACATCATGTGAACAGAGAAACCCTCTGCCGCACTGTCGCGCCACACAATTAGGATTCTTCACTTGCTCAAAGATTTCAGATCGTTAATACCTGCATTCCGTGCCTCAACAAATCCCCATCCATAAAATGGCTCTTAGCCAAAGAATAAACCAAGTAGGAAAAGATTTCTACCTCTTGGAGTTGTCGGAACTCCACAAAATTGGTGTCCACGCATAGCCCTCGCCGCGTAGACCGACTTTTCTTCTTGCTCCGTCGAGAACCGACGGTCTGAACGGCGGACAATCTAGAGAGAAGTCACACTCTCTCTCTCTAAAATCTGAAAATCCCACTTACTGCATGTTTTTGTGTTTCAATGGAGAAGAAAACTATTCATTTTTGTCTTATACTCATTTAACTTTTCAAAAATTCTATCAGGTCCTTAAGTTTTGATTTTTGACATGGCTTAATCTGGGGCTCATTCATTCCCATCATCTCTCTAATCATGCGACATGTGTCACATGGGTACATGTAGTAGGTGACTTTTGTCATATCACATGTCTTTCAAGAGCCATTTTACTGAACCCAACACCCGGTGCCTCGAAAAACGTGAAATTGACCGTCTCGTGACTAATAAATTCGACATGGTAGCTAGATTTCGTGAGACGATTCCAACGGTGAAGTCCGTTTTGTCATCCGGGATCTAGAAAAAGTCTTGATTTTGACCTAAATTATCATTTTGCCATTTTTCAGAAAATTAGATTTTCTCGGGGTTTCACATTCTCCCCTCCTTAAAAGAATTTCGTCCCGAAATTCCACGCACATGTGCATATGTAACCCTACAATCCCTACTTGGTGTGCAAACGCTGACCTTTCCAAGGTCACAATCACTGACAACCCAATGGGTCGTCTACCTAATCTATGTCATGAATGACATCCATATACCGAGCCCTTTCCGGCTCACCAAAACCCAATGCAATTTCCAATGGGTATCCAAATCCCGAGTCACTCCTCCTATCACTCAACTCTAAGTCTACGTGATAACTATGACCGTGTGTCCTCTCTCGGGCAATAGAACTTTTCGACCTACACTGCGAGTCTCTTACATCCACACATAAATTTCGATAGTCTCCACAGTCTCTTACACCCATTACGTAAATTTCTGATGTCTCCACGGTCTCTTTTATACCCACACGTAAATTTCGATATCACCACTGCCCTACACCCACACAAAAATTTCGATATCTCCACGGGTCTCTACACCCACACGTAAATTTCGATATCTCCATGGGTCTCTTACACCCACACATAAATTTTGGATATCTCCATGGGTCTCTTACACCCATTACGTAAATTCTCGGATGTCTCCACTGCCCTTACACCCACACGTAAATTCCGGATATCTCCCACGGGTCTCTTCCACCCACACGTAAATTCCGTGATATCTCCCCGGAAGCCCTTACACCCACACGTAAATTCTGATATCTCCCCGGTCTCTTACACCCACACAGAAATTTAGGATATTTCCCCGAGTCTCTTACACCCACACGTAAATTCGGGATATCTCCCTGCCCTTACACCCATTGACAGACCTTTCTGATACTACCTCGAGTCTCCTCACCCCAATTCCGTGCTTTTCACCTGAGGGGATTAATGGCCCCCTTCTTGCTTCGCCCAACACACATTAATTACTCTTCATTTCCTGATTTGAACTATGAGTCTTCATTAGTCCCAAAGACAAACTCAACCCACACTCACCAAGAGTGGTGAATGACAATACTGTGCACCCGCACCCGACTCGATGCGATGTCACAATGCACCCACACCCTACTCGATGCGATCCCCGGGTCCACCATGAGTAGAATCTCGGGGATCTCTAACTCACAATCCCAACCTATCAGGTCAACTCTCACCCTACATCCTAGGGAAGAACATCCACACCTGGCTTCTCTAAAGGCCTCAACCTCTAAGCCCAATTCTATCACACAAGATGCATTAATGAATGAATATGATGCATCCAATTTAAACGTTACTCTAGTCCACAAGCGTACAGAAACGCACTCTCGCATATCCGAAGATCCGAACGCTCAATTTACGCATAGTCGAGCCCTCTCGCCTCCCTGTAGTGATTAATCTGCCTCATATGCCCAAGTCACGCGTAGCCAACATACTGCCTTCCCGCCCGACTAGAAGTCTCAGCCTATGAGCCATGTCCTTGACCTCGACCCACACTCTAGCCTTTCTAGCCCATCTGTGCTGCCAAAGGTGCTTGTATAGCACCCTACGACTGAAACCAATTCCTCTGACCCATACTAGGGTGTGGAGGAATGAAATGTATCCTCTCCTATCCTACAAATTTAATCGGGACCGTGTTTGGTCTCTAAAAATCCCGGGTCTCGTCTTTGGGGGCAATCCCGTCTCACATGCTCAGCCGGCTTCAGAGAAATAACATATCGTCAGCCTCGCTCGACTCAAATGCTCCATCCCGTCCCGGGTCTTGAAACTCGTGGAAGCGTAAGTCTTATGCCCTTCCGAACTAGAAAGAAGGTTGATCCTCCCTTCACCAAGATTCGCACCTGGCACCCCGCATCCTCTATCTCTTTCTCTATGGTCAATGTTCGGCTCACGAGTCCATGCCCCGGTAGGTTTTGAGCCCTACGATCTTTCCCCGAATGGACAACTCCATCCCATTCTCAAACCTCCTGACCTTGGCCATGTCCTTGGCCACATAGTCATCACTTCAAACGCGCCGCCTGCGTAAATCCGCCATACTCCATCAATCGCCATCGCTCCTCGCCTCAGCCTTTAGGAACTCGCCTCGCATGCTCCAGCGCGGGCCGCGAAAATACTTCGCCCATGAAAAGATCAGCGGAACTCGCCATGTCATCGCCTCTAGATCTCAGCTGTCTTCGCCTAGCTTCTACCACTGGCCTCACCCTTCTTAGCCGGAATGCAAATTAGTCCGATCCCTGGGTCGATCGTGAGGCACCCATAGCCTCCGATACCTTCTCAACCTACACGGTGCCCAACTGGCCTACCACCACGATCTCCTCCCCGCATCGGAGCAAGATGATGCCCTCGAACCTCTGGAGGTTACCTCCGACCTCCTCGACCAATCACGCACTAGCTCAGGCAATGGCAAGAATTGAGAATCCCAACAAATTTCAAAGAAAGGCCCTCGTTGGTCAAACATCGGTGGTGCTACTAGGCACTCATGGACGACCTCACGCCGCCCTCGGCTAGCCATCTACATATGTCAAATGACAAGTTAAGATTCAATGCGCATTCTCAAGGTGTAAACATAGCCTCGAGATTACATTTACATACTAAAACATTTCATACACAATTTCCATGCATTCATAGGTACGTAAGACAATAAGTTCATATATTAAATCATATGCAACAAAAATGTTTTTTTTTTTTTCATTTTAAAAATATTTTATTTTATTTTATTTTATTTTATTTTATTTTTTTAAACCTCGTGAATGTTGCTTCATGAATGTTGTCCCAAACAAGATTTAATAGTGACTGTAACAAGAATCGAGTCAAGACCGGGTTGCGCACAGGTGCACACCTTGAACCTAGGTTGCGCGCCCACTACGCTCGCACAACGCCCAGGCCGCGAGCACGGCGCCGTGTCGTGGCGCGCGTTGGGCCGTATCGTGGCACATAGGGCGCCGTGTCATAGTCGCCCCCTTCCGTGTTAAGCCGCGCGCACGCCATCGCAGCCTCCCCGCCTGGGCTATATAAAATTGTATCGCCGACACGTATCCCTACCACACGCCGCTTCGCTTGTCGCCGCGGCGTGGCCCGAGTTTCGCGCCGCTTTGTGGCACGCCGTTGTGCCGCATCACGCCTTTGCCGCGCTGTATCGCGACCAAAGGTTGCCCTCTTAGCCACTTCCATACGCACTTGTATCACGACCGCTAGCGTGCCCGCGCCGCAAGGTGACGCCTCACGCTCAGGCGCGGCCCACTCAGATCACTCAGCCTCTGCCACATCGTGGCCCCCCGGGGGCACGTGATCCCGGCCATGTCCCCGGCCATATCGTGCCTAGCCACAAGGCGTCAGCAAACATGTCAATACAATGCACCGTATCGTGACCGCAAAATGGGGCGTAGCCCAAACACTTCATTCTCTTTTTTTTTTTTTTTTTGTCACTCTTTTTTTTTTCATCTCTAGTAGCTCCTTGTTATCCTAAAGATGCGAGCTGAACACCGCACTTACCTTACTTCCCTCAAAATTTTCAAGAGTTTAATTACAAACTCTTTTTCTTGTGCAAAAACTGAAAAAAATTTCTAGGATTTCACAAACACAATCTGTTTTTGTTCAAAAACTGGAGCAACTGTCCAAAAAAAGTTTTTTTTTTTGTTCACCCCTCGGACCATTTTGCCCTAAACTTCACACCTACAAGTTATATTTGACCCTAGTGTTCAACATTTTTCCTCCTATGCTATTCACCAAGCATACCAATCACACATACAACACACAACCCAATCACACATCACATTTCATTTACCAAAATGCACAAGGATTCATGATCTAACCCGTTTCCCATCAAGTCCTAGGTAAACTGTATACCTAACTTACCGATACTAAGCTATAACTCTAGTATCCAACATCGAGCTATACTAAGCTGCGATGTTCTTACACTTTAATGACTATGGCCTAAGCCCAATTCCCTAAGCTCCCAGTATTCGTACATACCCAAGCTCTACACCCACCAGCTCCAAGGTAATCGCTTAACCTGCTCGATACTGCCGTGACGCCCATTTCCCTGGTCCGTTGACAAACCGTCAACCCTCCAAATACCGTGGATGTCGGGTAACCACACCACCACGGTAAAATCGCAGAGTCTCTTTGTACCGGGAGCCTCACCATGGTACAACCCCACTCCAAATCACATGGCAACCTGTCCCAATATTTTACAACAACCACACCGGGTCCACATAAGAATAAAAATCACAAAATATATCCCAACCAACTATATTACATGGTCCAAGAGTTAATAAATCACTCTTAATACAAACATATATTAAAATTTCGAGTTTCTAATACATGTTATACGAAAGTAAATACCAAAGCCATTAACCGGGCTTTCTTCTAAAACGCGGCCTCAATGAGCTGCCGTCCTCCGTACACTCCCGCACTGAATAGTGATCCTCAACAGCAGGAGGGAATGCCTAGTAGTGATAATTTCGCTACATAGTTACCTCCCACCTAAGCATTACGTCATACAACAATCACACTCAAGTAAATGCATGATCCTACTCAATGCTCCGCATGCCCAAACCCATGTCTCGAGTCCTCACCGACTCCCTCACACATGCCTAAGCCAAATGCCAGAAAAACATCGTTTCACTTTTCTTTCATTTTCGTGTCATGCACTCACACCTATCGTTCTAGGGTGCCCCAGTGCAGATGGAATGCATTATGCCAATTCCAAAATATTCATGCTAATATATTTTACACGACATATTAACATAATTAATTCACATAAATCATGTTACCAATTTGCAACCAATAAATTAAAATTAGCTCATGCTGGCTAATTAATAAATCAAGTAATTCATTTTGAATCACCCAAAACACACAAAATCGTGACACATCACGGAATGCTGAAACCCCTCGGGTCGGGCATCACCTATTCACCACTGACACACCGTGGATTTCTTTACTCCTGCGAAAGATTTTGAGACCGATAACAAGACCTTCCAAACCTCAACAAATCCCTTATCCATAAATGCCTCAGCCAAAAGAATAAACCAAGTAGGGAAAAAGATTCCTATCTCTTTGGAGCTGTCGGGAACTCCACAAAATTGGTAATCCACGCTGCAGCTCCTCGCCACAGACCGACTTCGCTTTCTGTCTGGCCGAGAACCGACATCGAATGGCGGAAATCTGAGAGAGAAGTCACACACTCTCTCTAAAATCTGAAAAATCCCACTTACTGCACGCTTTGTGTTTCAAATGGAGAAGAAGACTATTCATTTTTGTCTTATACTCATTTAACTTTTCAAAATTCTATCAGGTCCTTGTTGATTTTTTGACACATGGCTTAATCTAGTTTCATTCATTCTCATCATCTCTCTAATCATGCGACATGTGTCACATGGGTACTTGTAGTAGGTGAATTTTGTCACATCACATGTCTTTCACGAGCCGTTTTATGGTACCCGACACCCAGTGCCTAGAAAAACGTGAAATTTTGACTGTCTCGGAATTCAACAAAATTCGACGTGGTAGCTAGATTTCGCGAGACGTTTCTAACGGTGAAGTCCGTTTTTTCATCCGAGATCTAGAAAAATTCTTGATTTTGACCGAAATTACCATTTTGCCTTTTTTCAGAAAATTAGATTTTCTCGGGGTTTCACAATATCTGTCTAGAAGGACAAGCCGAGTGTGCCACGGCCTAAAGGGGGTTACGACTTGGGCAATGAACCTTGGGACGAGAAAGAGCTCAGGGCATACCAAACTCAGTTTGGGATTCGGGACAATGCCCCGGGGAGAGGTCGTGACGCCTCCCTCCCACCCCTGCTCCCTTCCACCACCACCCCCTTTCCCGCAAGGAGCCTCCTCTTAGTCCCACTCCCGCGATAGAGGACCAGGTCCATGAGCCGCGATTTAATTAGATTGATTCCTTTAGGATGAGACCTGTGGAGTATCAGCCCACCTAGACATGGACGCGGACGTGTTCGGCAGATATATTGGCGTCAATTAACTGTGCCGCTCTCCCACGACTGGGGAGGCCATCCAAGAGCAGCCGGCACAACTGTTTTCCACATGCCACCATCACATCGTAGTGATCCTCGATCGACAGGTGTTTCCGGCTAATCTTCTATTTTTGACATTGAGGACATTGTCCATCTTTATTTAGGGGGTGTGGGTGATCGGTTTGGCATCATGTGCTTCAATTATCTAGGATATATTTGCTTGTTTTGTTTATGTTCATGTTCGTATTTTTACAGTTTTCATTTCGGTTTACGTGCGTTAGGATGTCTCGGTTTTATTTCATATTTTAGGGTGACGTTAGGTAGTATGAGTGAGTGATGCCATGGTTGCTAATCAAAGATCATTTCGACCTCTTCAAATCTTTTGAAAACACAAATGCAAAGTCACAAGGAAAGGATCCGAAGCAGTTAGGATGCTCGTGAACTACATGTTTGGATAGGTAGGGGTGACATAGCGATTCACCTCCTTGGTGTTCATGAAACCAATTCCCAATTAGTATACTACACCCACACACATGTGATCTCTAGGGTATGCCTTAGGTTCCTAATTCAACCACTTAAGTTCAATGAACCTGGGGTTTCTGGGGCACCTAAGTGATGGGACACCTTAGGAAAAGAGGATTTCCATTGAGTGAAAAAAAATAGAAGAAAAGAGTAAGATAAAAAAAAAGTTTGAATAGAATAAGTGGGATCTTCTAGTCGAACCCTGTGCACAAATCAAGGGGCTTTCAAAGCCTAATGCCCTCGAGCCAACCGGCCGGAGCCATTGACTTCACCGGTCCGTTACATGACGAGGATGGAAGCTCTCCCACAACCTAGGGTCTCTTAGGCTCTGGGTCAGTGTTCGGGTGAAGTTCCGAGGGGAGCGGAATTCCCGGAAACATAATCAACTGTGGAGTCACCAATGAATCCCCGCTATAGGAACACTCAACTAAAACTTATAGGCACTAGTGATTCTTTCATGAGTAAGTACGTTAGTATGAATAAAAAGGGTGCGTTCTTATCCTTCTGTAGTTAGACTCTCCCAAATAGGCAAGTTGAATTGAAGTTTAGGGGTACTGGAACCGAGTTATATGTTGGAGATCATGCATCAAATGCACATAGACTTCTTGGGAAATGCCATTGAAAAACCTAGGAGGTTGAATCACTTGTCAACCGAACCGTGTTCAGCTGAATTCTTTCGAAAGTCGAACAACCTTAAGGATCTTCTGAATTTAGAGACAAAGGGAAAGATTTGTGAGTTAGGTTCATTTTGATCCTTCCTTTTGGCATCAAGTGCATCACACTCGTCGTTGAGTTTTAGTATGTCATTTTCTTGTGAGTCTGGTTTAGAGTCTATTTCTTGCTTGGGGACAAGCAAGAAGCTAAGTTTGAGGGTGTGATGAGTGTCCAAAACACTCATATCATACCCACGTCTTTACTTCGTTTTAGTTCTATTTTATATATTATTAAGTACATTATTACCCTATAGCTGATTTTTGGGTCTTTTGTACATTATAGGTGAATATGATGGTTTTGGAAGCTTTGGAGATGAGAAGAAGAAGAAGTGAAGACCCAACACCAAACATCACGACGTGCCAACGTCGCGACCTTCCAATGTCACGACGTTTGGTCAACAAAAGTCAAAGCCAAATAGCAACTCAACGTCGCGACGTTCCTACGACTCCTACAGCAAAATTATAAAAACATGGGAGATCCAATTTTTGAGGTATCGAGAGACGTACGGACGAGGAGCGGAACACGAAGCAGGAGCAACACGAGAGATCGTGAAAACTCGTGTCTGTGTATTTCTTTTATCGCACTATCAATGATTTATAGAACAATGTTTGTAATAACTTTCATTATGTTATAGATTTGTTTCTAGGGTTTTGTTGAACCTTGCTTCAATTGTATGGATTAAGGTTTAATTCTATTTTATTCAGTTTATTTATGAGTTATATCAACTTGCTCTATGTCTGTGGTTTATTTTCATGGTAATGTCTGGCCAACATTGACATGATCTTGCTGGGTATCCGAGATCGAGAGATAAGGACTCTTAAGGATATGAGTAAAGTTAATAATTTGGTCAATCGGCGAATGTAGATATCCCTGACTCAGTGTGGCTAACATTGTGGGTCTGGCCCATTTAAGCGCTGGGAGTCCGTGGTCAGCAAGATAAAAGCCCAACTCCTACTGCGTAGATAGACGGATATACCTTGAGAGAGGATATCTCGTAGGCACGATCACCCCATCAGCGAGAATTCATTAATAGACTGAATGAATAATTCCTCTAGGTAAAAATCCATCAAATGTGGTAGGGGGAGGAAAAACCCTAGTTTTCATAAAAGTAATTTTACAAGTTATTTAGATTTAGCTTTAGTTCTCTACATTAATTAAACATTCACAAAGTTCAAGTCCTGCATAATATCAGATAGCCAATTCCGCATTCAACACACTTCTCGTGGATCGATATAAGTACTTAGGTACACTATACGCTGATACGACGCTAGCACTTGCATTACAGGCGCTTTACCTAGTTTATACAATTTACAATATTAACGCGCCGCTATCAGTTACACCTTGCATCACTCAACCATCTCACCAACATGTTCGATGATAACTCAGGTCCAAATTGAAACCTAATTGAGAACCTTGTTAAATTATATTAATAAAAGGGCTAAGGCCTCATTATATTGATTATGCACGTTGGAAATAATTTCTCAAATGACTGCTTTTTAGAATTTCCTCAAATAATTAAATTTTAGTATTTTTGTTTTTTATGAAAACAAATATGTTATTTTTTACATCTATCCACTTTGATGTTGTAGGATTGGAACTTAAAACGTCCCTCTCATCCACTAGCGGAGCCAGCAAGAGCCTAGGTGAGTATATGCCCCCCTCAAATTTTTTGTGCAAGGATCACCGTTTCGCAAACTATTAGTCCTTAAAATATTTGTGCAAGTATCAATACCCCTTGAAAAACTATTATTGCTTCTTCAAAGCTTGAAAATTCTTTTCTTATGACTCAAGACTTGGCCGTGATCTTAAGAATGTGCTTTAACAATTAACCACAAAGGCGACCATGTTAGAAAACTAAACATAATCTATATATATATATATATGAAAGAGAGAGAGATATATATATACAGGAGATATGAGTATAGCAGAAGATGATATATATATATGGTACACTTTGATCTAAAAAATTTTTTTCCATAAATATAACTATTTCTGATTTGAGTAGTCAAACTCAGAGACATCCCAAAGTGTCAGGAGGTTAAAAGAACCCCAAAACAGCAAAGAGAAAGTGAAAAAAACAAAAAATTAGAGAACTAAAGTTTCTTGGTTATTTGAGAGGATGAAGGGCTCTACTAAAGATATGGTGTTTGAAAATGATACCAGGCAGTTACTTTTAAGTTTTTGTTTATTAATAATAATGAGATTAATGATAATTGTTATTAAAAAACAATTTGACGGTTATTAGTTTCATGTTAAACTAATATTTATATTTCTTAGTTTAATAACATTCTTCTTAGAACATACATGATAAATAGATAATTGAATATATTGAAATCTTAATATGTTGTATATATTTTGTATTGGTTGCAACGATAACTTTGATCACGTGTGTATGTCTGTATGGGCCTAAGGCATCAAAAGGGGGCCTATTGTATAAAATTTTTTTAGTTGTAATATTAATATTAAGCCTAAACCTTAGTTTTTATTATGTTAAAACCCAAAATCATACTACAACAATCAATTCACAAAAGGGTTTTTGATTGGCTCACCTAACCTCCTATCACCACTACTACACTAAAATATATCAAACAAATACTATAACAATAATAAAGAACTCATTTTATCAATAAAAATCATATATCAGAGTACTAAAAGCTTAGGTTTCAAGAGGGCCTAAATTATTAAGTGGCATTTAGTCTTGAAGGGCCTATTTTTTAAGAGAAATGTGGGGGCCCGAGGCGACTAATTCGCTCTACTGCAGGGCCGGTCCCGTTGATCATAAGAGTTTGTTGTGAAATTGAAATAAATATATTCTATTGGAAATTATAATGACATATTACATCTTTTCTTTTTCATATTGAGAAATATCATAAAGTATGATGAATCATATATTTGTTGGAATTTATATTGGCTTTAATTTTTTTTATATCACATCATATATTTAATTTATACAATATAATATATTAAAACGATACACATATATAAAAAAAAATTATATTTAAAAACATTGAATAATATATGGCATCCCTCTTAAACAAAAATCCTGGCTCGGCCACTGCTCCCATCCCCTCCGGTAGCCCATCCCACATATTTATCACTTGAGGCAACCCTCAAGGGCAAACGAAAAAATCATTTTCTATTCTTGTAATCACCCTTCACTTCTCTTTTGTTCCATTTTTGGAAAACTGCACCACATCTACCCTCATTCGGAGTATGTCTAACTATATTAATTCACTTGGATTATGACACAAACACGTCCTGTTGAATTATTCGGAGTATGTCTAAGGAAAGACGGTTGCAGCATCTACCTCTGGCCATGATCCAAGCAGAAAATGACTCCCCGGGAAAGGGGCCAGGTTTAAAGTGAATAGATGTACATAGAAGTGGAGTAAAGGCTTCTGTGGAATGTGGGCTACAGCACCGTGATTGGCTCTTTTGTCCCATTTTTAGAAAACTTCACCATATGTCTATATCTACCCCTCCTTGACCGACACCATATCTTTCTTAATTGGTTCTTTCTAACCATATTTCTTCACTTGCATTTTGACACAAACACGTGCAGTTGAATTATTCTGAGTATGTCTAAGGAGAGATTTGCAGAGAATCTAGCTCTGGCCATAATCCATGCAGAAAATGACTCCCTTCTGTGATTATACTTGTATGGGAGAGTTGGAAATGTCTTGCTTCTTTGATGACTATCCAATGATGCAAATCCATGACATCTGAAAATGTCATGAGTCCTGTTTTGAAAACAATTTCTCGAGAATAAGTTTTGAAAATATAACCTGTTTTGGTGTTATTTGAAAATTGCTCTTATTATCTCACTTAGTTTTTTTTTTTTTTTTTGTGTTTTCTATGTTTTTTAAAAGAAAAAAAAAAAAAAAAAAATAGGAGCCAAACGTGTTTGTTTTCCTTATTATCCTTGCTTTTTAGAACCAAAAGCAGTTATTAAAAACTATAAACAAATAGGCTCTAAGTGTCTGTTTGCTTATGAAAAAAATATTAAGAAACGAATATTAAGAAAAATGATTTTTGCTAGTAAGACCTCACTTGGTGGTTAAGGGTTAGGCGGAAACATATAGTCACGAAGTGAGAAAGGCTTCGTGGAATGTATGAGCAATCGTGTAATTTCAAAAAAAAATATAAAATTAGTGTTGTCCTCAACAAATGCAGATATGATAATATCTAAAATTATAAATATTTATTTTAAAGATTATATTTGATATCTAAAATATGTAAAATATTTAAAATAAAAAATTTATTTAAAAATTGTTATTATTTTTTACATCAACTTATTGGAAAAATTATTGAACTTAAAATATTTACTTATTTAATAAATTACATCAACTAATGGTTTTGTTTTGAATCGATTTCATGTCTCAACATTACTCTAATTGTTTGTTTTCTAAATTTTTTAAAGTTCTGGTTTCTTTGGATATTATTTCCACCCAAGAAACCCAACAATTTTATCTGTAGTCTGGTCAAAGACAAAGTAATTGAGCTCAAACACATCCCCACATATCACCAGCTCGTCGATATCTTCACCAAAGGTCTACATGTCTTTCGCTTTGAAACACTCCGAACCTCCCTAGGATTGTGTGTCCTTTGACTCAGTTCATGAAGCAACTACAGATCAAGTTATTTCTATTTGTTTCAAGTTCTTGATCCGAGATCGTGAGCCTCTTTGTTTGTCTGGTTTGAGACTGTCCTCCGGTCACAAATTCACAACTCACTATCTCGATCCCTTCTGCTCCTTCACCCCGATGACCTCTCGGGTCAAGGCCGGGTCCCACCTGACCTGTCACGCCGCTCCGGTTCGACACCACCGCTTACATTTCTTGATCGGCGCCACCGGTTTCTGGGCAAGGATCGAAATCCGCAGCCCAAGGGATCGAAACCGCCACACCCGTCAGCATGCCAGTTTTGGATCTTTGGGCGGCCATTACTTGTCCCACCGTGATAGCCGCCGCTCCTTTTGATTTCACCAATCACCAAACTCCGGTGTTGTAGCATCCATTGACGATACCGCAGCCTATTGTTCCAGGTTCGATCCTCAGCCTCGGAATCAACTCATTCTAAATCAAACACATCGGTTTCAGAGGCGAATGGAGTTTGGACATCAAGATCCCGCTGATCCGGTCCACCAAATTTCTCCATGGTCACCAGCTCTAGTCAAAGAACATTCAACATTCAACCACAAATTCCAAGACTTTGGAAGAAAATCAAACATGGGATAGTCTGGAGTAAGCAAAAGAATGACAGTACCGGACCAAAGGCCAATAGGATTTAGAAATTTTCCTAATCACTATTCGGAGTCGAGTTCACTTTAACCCTAGGAATGATGGGGCAATGAGGCAAGCCCATATCTGCTCCTCAGACTAGATAGTGGAAGTGCAACCAATTATAATTTTTATTTTTATTAGTTATTTAATAACACCTTTTAGAATTTATCTGTTAAGGTTTTAAGTGATTTATTTGTTAGTTTATCTGCTTAAGTTTTTTACAGATTTATTTGCTAGATTTTTTGTTGGTGCCTCTATAAATATCACCTTATGTTATTATTTTTAGTAGATTTGATTATGTTGTTGCCATCTTGTTTTTATGTCTCCAGATAGTCTGGATATTTGGAGACTTGTTTTCTTACATTAAAAAAAATATATATATATATATATATATATATATATATATATATATATATATATATATATATATATATATATACATATAGTTGGTTTTTCTTTTTTGTTTCTCGAAGAAGAATTACAAACAAAAAGTTAATGCATACGTATTCATGACATGTTTCATAATCATAATTTACAAATCTTTAACATGTAATACAATTAACTTATAAAATATGGAGAAAAATATTCTGCATAAGAGAACGCTAGAACAATTAAGAGTAACGAATTTTGTTTCAGTTACAAGAGGAATTAAAAACAAAAATTTGTATTAGAAGAAGTTTATACACATTCACTCTCTTTAGGTATTTCATAATTCATATAATCAAATAACAAAATATGGAAAAGATTTTTCTGAGTTTAATTAAGATAAAGAATTCTAAGCAGAATAAGGCGGATCCATGAGTTTAGTCCTGCAACCATCTATTCTAATTATATCAAAGTTGTTGAAGCAATTTATTTATATTATTAAATAATTTTGGATCGTTAAAAAAAAAAATAGTGGCGTAGACTACAAAGTCAATAACCAATGCTTTTAGAATACTAAAATAATTTAATGGTTGTTTCTCATCTATCACTCTCCTTGGTGCCTACATATTCCCTTCCTTAACCCTTACAACCCCATCATCTCCTTCACAACTACGTACCTTTTCTTCATGCTCTCTCAAGGAAAAATGAATCTTTTTTCACCTCATGTTTCAATCTTTTTGGGTGTATTGTTTCCTCACACTCCATGGTGTTCTCCATCAATTTAGTTGGATAAGTTTGCTCTTATTGCCTTGAAAGCTCATATCACATATGATCCCCAAGGCATTTTGGCAACAAATTGGTCTACCAAAACTCCTCACTGCAGTTGGTATGGTATTTCATGTGATGCTCCTCAACAAAGAGTTTCTGCAATCAACCTTTCTAACATGGGTCTTGAAGGAACTATTGCGCCACAAATTGGCAATCTCTCCTTGCTTGTTTCTCTTGATCTTAGTAATAACTACTTCCATGCCACTCTTCCTAAGGATATTGGTAAGATTCTCATAAATTTTGTATACTTGGTAATATTCAACATCAATAAAGGCAATTCATATTTGGTTCCTAAAAATAAAAGAGAAGATACAAATAACAAATAAAGAGGAAAATTAAAAATATAATATAAATAATTTTTAAAATCAATAAATTACTTTTATCAGTTTTTCTAAGCTCATTTAAATTATTTTGAGTTTTTTATATAAAGATTTGACGGTTTTAAAATACAAGAGTTTTTAACTATTTTTAATTATATACGATTTTCTTTTCCAATCTTGGGGCATGGTTGGGATAATAACTTTTTGTCTTCCTAAGGCAATAAAAGGAAAACGATTAAGTAGTGAACTAAGATGATTGTAATTGATTGATTATTTATAATTTCAAAATAATAAGTAAATGTTTTGTAAATTTGATTATTAAATAGTTATGATCATGGATGACATCTAAAATAAGAATGATAAAATTTTATCCAATTCTCTTTATGTAGATAGAAAATTCATTTTAATTGAATAAATTATTATGCAATTCAGAAACTAGTTCAATTTTTTTCATTTCTTAAAATTTTTTATTTTAGTGGATTCAAGTAAACATAATCATAGTTGTAATAATTTTATTTTAAATATTAGAATGAAGATTATCAAAAGCAAGTCAAAACATTTTTTATTTGATAGATAATTGTAAAATATAAAAATTTTGATTCAAAAAGTTAAATTATTAAAACATACTTAAGGAAGTATACTAAAATGTAATAAATGTTTAATAGATCAAATAGTTTATATATTGATAAAGAACTTTATTAAATTTAATTTAATATATTTAAAGTTATAATATGATATTTATTTGTGACAAACAAGAGTAGATATTTTTGTTGTTGATACCCTAATAAAAAAATAAAAACAAACATCAATTAGCTAATATATTATATACTCAAATATTATTGTTATGTATAATTAGTTTTTACAAAGTATTTGATAATATATTAGAGAGTAAGAAACATTATTGTAAACAATCAAACCATTATATAAGTTATCAATTGTATTCAACCAAACCAAAATGCATGGCAGCCATGAACATGTGATTCATGGTAAGTTTTACTCCATATTGGTGAGATTGATCATGACAATTTTTCCTCAATATTAGTGCCTTCTTTTTTCATTATTTGCAAGATGTTTGAGTCAAGAAAGTACTACAAAAAAGATATTTATAATATATTTTTCTATTTGATTTTACTATTAAAAAATATAAACAATCAGTCAGCGGTTAAATAAATTAAAACATACTTATTTCAGATTATTTAATTTTTTATAAAAGAGTTAAAACAAGTAAATATGTTTGAATAAAAAAAATAATCTATTGACTTTAAATATATTTTCTACCTGCATCTTTATTTTTATTTCTTTTTTTTTAATATCCACCTTCCCCATCAAGCAAAACCTTGACTATGTTTAATTTCTAAAATATAGAGGTAATGAAAATAAAAGAGGAAACTTGGAAAGAAAAGCTTCAAGTTAATAATTATTTTATATGTTTTTCAAATTCATTTAAAAAATAATAATTTTAAAGCAACAGAATAATTTCATATGTTTTCTCAAAATTCATTTAAACAGTTCTTCTACAAAAGAATGAATAATTTAGAAATACTAAAATTTTAATTTATTATAGTTATATTTTATTTCTATCCTTATTTTCTATAGTCAATTAAACTGATTGTAAAAAAAATAATTTTTTTTTTCAATAAATTTTCTTCTTCTATTCTCTCTCATGGTATGGAACCAATATAGTCTATACTTTATGACAATATTAATAATGTAGCAAATAATTTTTGTTTTATTTAATGGCAGGCAGTGGAAGGAAAGCCAACAACTGGAATCTATTGAATAATAAATTAGTTGGAAGCATTCCAGAAGGCATTTGTAATTTATCAAAACTTGAAGAGATATATCTTGGCAATAATCAGTTGATGGGAGAAATTCCAAAGAAGATGGGTCTTCTTCTCAATCTAAAGGTATTGTCATTCCCAGTGAACAAACTCACAGGTTCCATACTCAGCCACCATTTTCAACATATCTTCTTTGCTCAACATATTCCTCCAATAATAGCCTTCCGGAAGTCTTCTCCCATGGACATGTGCTATGTCAATTCAAAGCTCAAGGAGCCTGCTTTCATCAAATCATTTGAGTGGAAATATCCCCACCAGTTTAAGCCAATGTAAAAAGCTTCAAGTGATTTCCTTATTTCATAATGATTTCACGGGAAGTATACCGAGTGGAATTGGTAACTTGGGAGACCTTCAAAATTTGTCTCTAACATTTAATAGCTTGACAGGTACACTTTTTATTTCCTATCTTCTTTTCCAACCCTTTCACTTCCCCTCCCTCAAGCTTTCAAAGATTACAGCAAAGCGTTAATGTTTTTCTAACCTACTCATCTGAATTTTCTTGCAGGAGAAATACCTCAATCACTATTCAACATCTCTTCCTCGAGGTTTTGGGCCTGGCAGCAACAACCTAGAAGGTGAAATCCCCTCCAGTTTTTCGCATTGCCTAGAGCTCCGAGGAATATCATTATCGTTCAATCAACTCACTGGTGGCATTCCACAAGCCATTGGGAGTTTATCTAATCTTGGAAGAATTATATCTTGGTTATAACAAATTCACTGTGGAATTCAAAGAGATTGGTAACTTGGTGCAGCTTCAAATATTATCCCTACCGAATAATGGCTTGACTGGTGGAATTCCTAAAGAGATCGGGAATCTTTCAAATTTAAATATTTTGAGCTTAGCGTCTAATAGAATCAGTGGCCATGTTCCTGCCGAGATTTTCATGAATATGTCCTCATTGCAAGAAATTGATTTCACGGATAATAGCCTTTCTGGGAGTCTTCCAATGGATATCTGTAAACACCTCCCCGATCTCCAAGGGCTTTATCTTTCTCAAAATCATCTCAGTGGTCAACTTCCTACAACTCTAGTCTTATGTGGAGAGCTATTATCACTGTCACTATCAATCAATAGATTCACAGGAAGCATACCAAGAGAAATTGGCAACTTATCAAAGCTTGAAAATATCGATCTAAGAGACAATGGCCTCATAGGTTCCATTCCAATTTCGTTTGGCAATTTAAAGGCCTTAAAACTTCTTATGTTGTCCAGAAACAATCTCACAGGGACAGTGCCAGAAGCTATTTTTAACATTTCTAAACTACAGGGTCTTGAGTTGGTGCAGAATCACCTTCAGGCACCCCACCAAAGCACATTGGCACTTGGCTCCAGGATCTTGAAGCGCTATAGAATCCAATGAATTTAGCGGAACAATTCCATTGTCCATTTCAAATATGTCAAAAACTCATCAAGTTAGACATATCGCCAAACTCTCACGGGCAATGTGCCAAAAGATTCTGCACCTGGAGAAAGCTTGAAATTCTCGACCTTGCAGGCAATCAATTGACTAATGAACACTTAGCCTTTGAGGTTGGTTTTCTCACTTCTTTGACAAACTGCAAATTTTTGCGAGTCTTAAGGATAGGCTCTAATCCTTTGAAAAGCACTCTTCCAAATTCAGTAGGGAATCTTCCCAGTACTCTTGAAGCTTTTACTGCATCAGGCTTCCAATTAAAAGGAAACATTCCGACAGGAATTGGTAATTTGACCAATTTGATACAGTTGGACCTAGGAGCTAATGACTTGACAGGGTCTATTCCAAGTGCAATGGGACGGCTACAGAAGCTCCAAGTGTTGGACATTGCTGGAAATGTGCACACAAGGATTCATTCCAAATGATCTTTGCCATTTGAAGAACTTGGGATACTTGATTTTGAATTCTAACAAACTGTATGGATCAATCCCAAGTTGTTTTGAAGATCTTACTATGCTACGATCTCTTAATCTTGGCTCCAATGCGTTAGCTTTCAACATTCCTTCCGCCTTGTGGAGTCTCAAAGGTTTGTTGGTTCTTAACTTGTCTTCAAATTTCCTAACTGGTAATCTACCTCCTGAAGTTGGAAACATGAAGTCCATTATAGTGTTGGACCTGTCAAAGAACCTACTTTCAGGTTACATTCCAAGAACAATGGGAGAATTGCAAAATTTGGCTATGCTCTCCTTGTCCCACAACAGACTACAGGGCCCAATACCAGTAGAATTTGCTCACTTGCTCAGCTTGGAATCCTTGGATCTATCCCAGAACAACTTATCCGGAATCATTCCCAAGTCATTAGAGGCCCTTATTTATCTCAGGCATTTCCAAATGTTTTTCAATAAACTACGTAGAGAAATTCCAAATGGCACCTTTCTCAAATTTCACTGCTGAATCTTTCATCTTCAATGAAGCCTTATGTGGAGCACCTCATTTTCAAGTCATTGCATGCCATAAAAACACTCCCAGTCGAGCATGGAAGACAAAGGCATTCATCTTGATATATATTCTACTTCCAATCACATTAATAGTAACTTTAGTGGCTTTCATTGTTCTGTGGATGCGCAAACGTGAAAACTTGGAAGTCCAGGCTCTAATTGAATCATGGCTTCCTGGCACACATGGAAGGATTTCATACCAGCAACTTCTTTATGCAACAAACCATTTTGGTGAACAGAATTTGATTGGGAAAGGAAGTCTGAGCATGGTATATAAAGGGGTATTATCTAATGACATAATTGTTGCTGTTAAGGTTTTCAATTTAGACTTCCAAGGAGCCTTGAGGAGTTTTGATTCAGAATCTCAGGTGATGCAAAGGATTCGCCATCGAAATCTTGTCGATAATCACCGTTGTTCAAACTCTCGATTTTTCAGCTACATTGGTGTCGAATATATGCCTAATGGGAGTCTCGACAGATGGTTGTATTCTCACAACTATTTTTTGGATCTTATCCAAAGATTAAACATTATGATCGACGTAGCATTGGCATTAGAGTACCTTCATCATGATTGTTCAAACTTTGTGTGGTGCAATCGCGATCAAGCCTAGTAATGTTTTGTTAGATGATGACATGGTTGCTCATGTTGCCGATTTTGGGATCGCAAGACTCTTAATTGAAACAGAGTCTAGGCAACAAACCAAGACCTTGGGCACAGTAGGCTATATGGCACCAGGTAAAGTTCTTCACTACTCATATATATATGCTTGTATACTATAAATAAATAATTAGTCTCTACATTTTCTTTTTCGAAATAGCTTTCCAATTTTTTGACTTTATAACAAAAACTAACATCATGCACAAGCAGAGTATGGGTCAAATGGGATTGTATCCACGAAGGGCGATGTTTATAGCTATGGGATCTTGTTGATGGAGGTGTTTGCGAGGAAGAAGCCTATGGATGAAATGTTCAGTGGGGATCTAACCTTGAAGACTTGGGTGTTGTCGTACTCCAGTTCAGTGATAGAGGTTGTTGATGCCAATTTATTGGAAAGAGAGGATGATCATGAAGAAATAACTGCCACAAAGCTGAGCTGTTTGTCTTCCATTATGGCTTTAGCTTTAGCATGCACAGCTGATTCACCTGGGGAGAGGATGAACATGAAAGATGTGGTAGTTGAACTCAAGAAGATCAGAATCAAACTGTTGGTGTAAGGATTTCTTCAAAAGATGGGATTGGACTTAAAAGAACATCAATTTGTTACACAACAGTTCTTTCATGTGGTCGAAGGAAGTTGAAGTCGAAGCTTGTCAATTAGAAATACACAAAGAGAACATCTTTGGCACCCTCAAAGTGTATGTATCTTTATGTTTGATTTTCTTTGGTATTTCCTATAAGACAATCAAATATGAGAAATAATTTTCTTATCATTTTTTTTCTTTCTTTTATGCTTTCCAAGTACCAAACATAACATAATTTTCTTAACATTTTTTCTTTCATAACCCAAGGTATCAATCTTGATTAATGTCATCAATAGAAGCATAATTTCAAAATACATGCTGTTCTAATGAGATATGTGTGTTAAAGCTTATTGTTTCCTCAAATAATTTAGTATATGGATTTATGCTTCTAGCATTTTGTGAAAACCTGAGAGAACCACCTCAATTTTTATCATGTTATTGATATGATCTACAAGTCTGACAAATTTGAAACTTCTATCGCTTTACGAGTTAATGTAACATGGGAACCACTAAAATATTTAATAATTTTATTAATAATGTGGAGGTAAATCAAATTTTGAAGGAACCAATTATTTTAGATAGACTTGGAAAAGAACTATTTATGGAAAAAATATGAATATTTAGTTAATAAACATTTAATTTGTAAGCAAGATTAGTTTTCACTAAATATAGGGAAAAAAACATAATTGTTTGTTTAACAAATAAACAAATCCATATCTATAGTGGACCTCTCTAAATTGTTAATGAATTTGCAAAACTTGAAAATGTAAAACCCAAATATATATATATATATATATATATATATATATATATATATATATATGCTTGTGTGTGAGTGTATAAAACTAGAAATTTCAAGAAGTCTATAAAATGTGCTTCTTTACTAAGATGCATGTCTAGACACTCTCAGCCCCGAGTAGTCTACCTCATTACCTATCCATACCTCCTTTACAACTTTCCCATCTAATGCTACCCTTGGTGACCAATTGATCAAGTATCATGCCTTGCTCACTACCTATACCCCGAACTTCTTCTCTAGCCCTGCATTCAATCTAATGCATCGAGTTATTTCAGCTATTGATCTATTCATTCTCTCTATCACACCATTTTGTTGTAGTGTCTTTCGAACTCTAAAGTGCCTCTGAATTCCATGCTCCTGGCACAATTTTGAGAATCTTGAATCTGTGTGCTCTGTACCATTGTTTGACCTGAGGTATTTGATCTTCCTTCTTGTCTAGTTTTCCACTTCAGCTTTCCATAGCTTAAATTTGGAAAAAGTTTCTGACTTGTGCCACATGAAGTACACCCAAACTTTTCGTGAGTAGTCATCAATAAAACTCACAAAATATACACTGCCTCCCAAAGATGTTGTCTGTACTGGCCCCCAAACATCTATATGAACATAATCAAGAATCCCCTCTGTCTTATGTGTGGTTGTCTTGAATTGCACCTTATTTTGTTTCCCAAAACACGATATATGTAGAACTCAATCTTGCATGTTTTGATATCCTTCAATAGTTTTCTCTTATGAAGCTCCATCATCTCATACTTACTCATATGCCATAAGGTTGTACTATCTAAATCAGGCTCTACGGTTGCAGCTCCTTGCCAACTCCTTCCCCTCCATCACTATCAAGACACTTTTGCTCACCTTCATTACTCCATTGGCATATTTGCAGATAAAATTATTACCGTCCTCAATGAAATCAAATTCTTCCTCAAATCAGGAACATGTCTAACATCATACAACGTTCTAATGCACCATCAAACATATTACCCATCAAAATTTACTAACTTGTAAGTATCAAACCAGTCTTTATTGGGCGTCATATGATAAGAACATGTTGAATCTAAAATCTAAGAATCCGTCAAATGATCTCGATTGGATGAAACTAAAAGCATATCACCATCACCGCTCTCTGAGTCTCCTTCTTTTACAACATTCGTAGACTTTGATGAACCCTCTTTATTTTCTGTGTTCCCTTTCTTCCATTTTGGACATTCTCATTTTATGTGCCCCTTTTTCCCGCACTTGTAACATTGAATATCCTTCCTTCTCTAAGATTTAGATCGAGATTTGTTTCTACTCGACTCACTCCGAGACTTGTTTCTCCCATGCTCCTAATTACCTTTGGCCATAAGCCATTCACCTTGTGAACTCCCATCATTGGCTTTCTTCCTTTGATTAAAGGATAGTAGGGCACCTGTGATCTCCTCAAATTCGAAGGTTTCTTTCCCCCACATCAAAGTAGTAACTAGATTGTCGTAAACCTCGAGTAGAGAAATCAGTAAAATCAATGCCATGCCTTCCTCTTTAAACTGCACATCAACTCGATTCAGATCACTAATAATCTAATTAAACACACTTATGTGTTAATCTAATGCTAACCCCTCTACCATCTTTAGACCATACAACTTCTTAAGAAGTAGCTTGTTTGTCAAAGACTTTGACATGTACCGACTCACTAACTTTAACCAAATTGCTGTAGGAGATTCCTCATTCATGACATGGTACATCACCTCATCAACTAAGCACATCCTGATAGTTAACGCAGCCCTCATTTCTAGATCCTTCCAATTTGTGACATTCCTTCCTTTGGGTTGTTTTCCTTTCAATGCCTCCACCAAATCATGTTGCACCAACACATTTGTAACCGTCCTCTGCCACAATCTGAAGTTCCCGAATCTATCGAACTTCACTATGTTTGCAGGGGAAATCACCGTCATCATAGCCTATGCTCTAATACCAATTGTTGTGTCAGGAAAAGCTTTTATGCGAATGATAGTAATTAAAGAACAAAAAGATAAAGAATAACTCACACAAAGATGCATGAGGTTTTAGCGTGGTTCGGCCAACGATGCCTATATTCATGAATAAAAGAGAATATTTTCACTACACGATAAAAATATTACAAAGGTATAACAACATACAATTGGGTTCCCGAAACATCTCATGTTTCCTCATTCCTTATATCCATACCTTGAACCACGAAGTCTCTCGTTCCATCGGGTATCCTCGTTCTTCCTCACATCTCTACATACTTCATATAACCTTTACAAGCCCATCTCTCTCATAATTTTTTCCCCTCATGATCTAAATTATTTATAGTGATATTTCTAACTACTTTCCTTATTCTATAAGGAAACCTAATATTACAATAATATAATGACTTAAGAATTATCCTATAAAATATTCCTTACAAATATAACTTAATATTAATTAGGAATTTAAGACATATCCAATATATATATATATATATATATATATATATATATATATATATATATATATATATAAGCTTGTAGTGTGGAAAAAAAAAAGTCTCGAAAGTGATAGACCTCATGAATGGAAGACGTTGTAACCAAGGTTAAAGGAGTAAAGTTTGATATCAGGCTTTTGCATTTTTCGTAATTAATGGTGAGAAAAGAAAAAAATAAATAAATGAGGATTTGAAGGGGTGGGAGATGATAAGTCGTTAAGAATAAAAAATGTAGGGGAGGAGAAAAGAAAAAAAAAAGAGAAGGATGATAAAAAACGTAGGAGGAGAGAAAAATGAGGGGTTCTTGCACTTGATCGATTTGAATACTAAAGAAGTGGAACAAAAAGATAAAGGAGATAAAAGGAGGTACCCATTTGTCAAGGTGATTCCTTATTGTTTTGGAGGAAACCACACATATATTACCGGAAAGGTAAGCTAAAATCTCATTAAGTATTGCTATTGTATCTCTTTATTTATTTAATTGATTCTTATTTTAAGAACCCTATCCACCCCCATCTCCTTTTTTCTCCTCTTATTCTGTTCTAGCCCCTTTTTTTTAAGTAAGGAGGTAGAGGTGATTTTTTTGTCATTCTTGGCCCGAAATCACCCATCTGCGTCTCTTTTCGCTTTTCTTGCTCCATAAAATGGTTCTTCCACAAAGATTTATGTTTTATATTGTTTTTGTGTTGTTTGCCTGCCTTATTGTCGTGTTTGGTTTTTCAACGCTTGTTTTAACGTGTTTTTTTGGCTGCCTTATGGTGTTTTATTTTGTAACTAAACGATTCAAAGAAGCAAAGAGGATTTGATATGCGAAGATTTCAAGTAACAAAGACTACAAGTTCAAGTATCAAGTGAAGATTTTATAGCTTAGGAATTTATGTAAGATGAATGCATCGCAGTAATTCTAAATATTATCATTTATCATGCACTACAACCGGTTTTCAAATCTTATAATCGCATATCGTTTGAAAACTCGCATGAGCATAAAACTCAGTCTCATAATCCTAAATGTGCTTCAAATGAAACATCTATATTTAGAAGTGTTTTAAAAAACACATGAGATTGAGCATTTAGAGGATCAACCGGTTGAGACGGAGTCATTAGAGACCCGCTGGTCTACCGCACCAATCTGGCTGGGGTCACCTCGGGGCCACTAACCAGATAAGTGGTGAAACTACCAATTGAACTGCAGTATCCATCTGAAACTGATCACTAAACGACCGATCGATTGGGGAACCGACGAGGTGTAAAACCTATCATTGGATGTAGTAGCTCATCTAAATACCGTAAGAGTAAACTGGTCGATCGGTCGGAGTGCACAATGATCTACACGCAAATCACAAATTCCAAAGGCTAGAAAATAGTGACCTACAGTGCACTAACCGAAAAGGTCGACCAGTTCATCAATGGTAAAACTCCAATGGCTATAAAACAGTAACTTATAGTGCATAACGGCTAGTTTCTAGAGGAACCAATAAATCGATTGGCAGTATTTCCCACTCTATAAATAGAGTAATGGGAATCAATTAATCACAATCGTGACTTATTTATTTATTCTCTCAATCATCATTTCTCTTGTTGATCTATTCTCAAATTGAGATTCTTGGTGTATTCACTTCATTTGCATATTATGTTTAATCCTTGCATTCACTGAGAGCTAGAGAGAAAGTGTCTCATTGTGCTTAAGTGGGAAAGCTTCAAGTGTGTATAGCTTGAAGGATTTGTGAAGTGCCCATTGGAGCCAAAATCCAAGTGTAAAAGGAAGAAGCTCAGGTTGGAGCTTGACACTAGTGGAACCTTGAAGGTTGTGAAGAAGTGGACAAAGGTAAGGGTGTGTCAAACCACTATAAATCTGAGTTTGCTTTCTCTATCCTTATCTCTTTATTTATCTATTGTTATTGAATTAAGTTGAAAATTTCTTATTGTTTTGCAAAAATTTTTGAGAAAACCAATTCACCCCTCCCCCTCTTTGTTAGATTGCTAAATCATATTCAACTTTCAATTGGTATCAGAGCAAGGCCTTTTGATTTCAAGACTTAATCGTCTAAGAGGATAATGACTAGCACTAAAACTAGCATGCTTCCTTTTCAAGCCGAAAAGCTCTATCAATAAACCATCTTTCTTCGGGTCCGATTATCACCTGAAAAACAAATGACTTGGTATTTACAATCTCTTGATTTGGAAGTTTGGAAAACAATCCTACTTGGTTACACATTTCCTTCAAAAGATGTTGATGGAAATAAAATTCAAAAACCTCTTGAAGAATATAATGAAGAAGAAAATAGAGAATTTCTATTAAACTCTAGAGCTATTTATAATCTTGTATGTGCTATGGATGGAAATGAATATAATAGAATTAGTCAATGCAAAACAACTACGAAGGTTTGGAGAATACTCGAAATTACCCATGAAGGAACCAACCAAGTCAAAGATTCAAAAGTTAGAATTCTTGTCAATGATTATGAAATGTTCAAAATGAAACCTAATGAATCTATTATTGAGATGTTTACTAGGTTCACAAATGTTGTTAATGGTCTTGAAGGCTTGGGAAATAGGGTAAGTGAAGAAGACAAGGTATCTACAACTCTAAGATGCCTACCTCTTAAATGGAATTCCAAAACGGAAGCTATTGAGGAAGCAAAGAATTTGAAATAGCTACCTCTTGAAGAACTTATCGATTCCTTGATGACCTATGAAATGAAGATTACAAGACAAGAAAAGGAAATGCAAGAGGAAAGCAAAAAGAAAAACATTGCACTCAAAGCTCAAGAAGAAAAGGTCATTTAGGGAAACAAAGATCAATAACATGAAGATGATATCTTTGTAGCACAAAGAAAGTAAAATAATGATGAAGGATAAATTTGGTGGAAGGACATACAATAAAAGAAGTAACTACAAGAAAGAAGGTCATTCAAAAGAAGAAAAAGAAAATAGAGAAGGAGCTAGAGAAGTTATTTGCTACAAGTGCTAAAAACCATAAAAAAAAAAAATTGAAACAATATCTAGGTTAATAACATAACAAATCGGCATAAAACCTACAAATTTGATAATATAGTGACTATAATATCTACGACTCTAGTTCCTCATCATACTAACAACCATATCTTCAATTGATCAAATCCGTTTTGCTTGTCTGAACCGTTCTCACACGAATAAAGTGCTACAACAAGACAACAAAAAGCACCACGTCGTAACAAGCAAGTGACAAACCAAATGCCACAATAAGATGGTGACAACACGAAAAAATAAGATAAGACCTAAATCTTTATGGAAGAACCACTTTATTGAGCAAGAAAATGAAAGAAAAAATATGGAGATGAGTGATTTCAGGCAAAGAATGACCAAAAATTCACCCCTCTTTGCTTGAGAAAAAGTTATCAAAAGAGAACAAGATGAGAGGGGCTACTGTGGTTTTCCACGGATTTTATTGTCATGGATGACTTACTTATTTTAATTCAATATTTATACTTTTATTAATCTTACGTAATAATTTTTATTGAATATTTATAATTAAAGTACTGTAAATACATAAGATAACTAGAAAAGTATTTAGCGATAAGGTGCATAAATGCCCCAGACTTATAGTTGAATGTCCAATTTAGCCCCTTAGTTTTTCGATCTACAGGTGCCCCTAATGTTAAGTGTCATAGCTCCTTCATGCCCCTACCATCACGGACTTGCATGGATTGACAAACGGGCTTTAAAACACCGTTAAGATGGAGCGTTGGGTGGATAGCTCTCATTTGCCCATTTGTGCAAGATTGTGACAACAAGGACATTTAGGGCTGGCAAAATTTGACACGACACGTGAACACAACATGAACCCAAAACGGTTTTTGTGGGTTTGGTTTGAGGATAATCGTGTTTGGGTCATATTCTTGTTGACCCGCCTAACACGTTTAATAAATGAGTCATATTCGTGTTGACTCGCTCACCGACCTAACCCGAATCAATTCGCGACCATTACTGCGCCACAAAAAAAAGTATTAATCAATTAACATATTTTAATAAGTTGTTTGTGGCAATATGAATTATTAATTATAATTCTATTAATTTAAATAATAAAATTAATAAACATGTTAAATTTAATAGGTTATTTGTAAGTTTAAAAAACATGCATGGATGATTAATTATAATTTTATTATTTTAAATAATCACCTGAATGGGTCATATTCATGTCGACCTACCTAACACGAATAATAATAAATAGGTCAAGCTCAGTTGAACTAATATTACACGTTTATTATTCGTGTTGGGTTTGGGTTAGCGAATGTTGACACGATCCGTACATTGACACGAACACGAACACGACCCATTGACACGAATTGCCACCCCTAAGGGCATGGATAAGCTACAACACTAAAGTCGAGGCACCTATGGACCAAAAAAAACTTAATGGTTAAATTGAACATACATCTATAAATTAGAGGCATTTATGCACCTTATCTAAAAGTATTTATTATAAAAGATGAATTGTGAATATAGAATCATAGTTGTGAATCACATATTCACTAAATGTGGGTATATGAGTTAAAAGAAATTTGAAACTAATAATAAGCTTTTGTATTTTATTTGTCACAATATCCCACACCAGATAGAGGGAAAGTTCTTGGCATTATATAAGTATAAGGTACTCTTAACCTCGTTTACGCATTTTAAAGTCGTGAGGGTCTCTTAGACTTAAGGAGAACAATATTTACATTGTTAGGTGTAGTGCCATTATAAATCTGTGACAAAAAGTCAATCATCAACCCAATGTGGGATTTGTTTGAGTTTGGGGGTGTTTGTCAATTTGATTCTCATTGAACACAACGAGAATATTGTATCTACATAGGGTGATTATCACATCCCATGTGAGCTAGGGGGAAAAGCTCATAACACAATATAAGTATTGGGCCAAGCGACTAAGAAATATAAATATCTATATTATTGGGTGCGGGTCGTTAATAAATATTAAGTTATTTTAATGAGTATGTTTAATGTAAGTAATGAATCAAATTAAGTGATTGAGTCATTTTAAGTCATTTAAGTTGATTTACCAATTATAGGGATGACAACGAGACTATTTTGGGACGAGCAAGCTGTTTCAAGTGCTTCAAGTGATCCATTGTATATTCCAAGTGAGTCTAATTACAAGGGCACAAGCCAAAAGGGTTAAAAAAGCTTTGAATGGGTTTATCCAAAATATATGGGCTAAACAAATGGGCCAATAATCTATAATTGCCAAGAAGGAGCTGGCCATGATTCAAGCAACCAGTAGTGTCAAAAATCAAGTTGTTGAAGGCTTTTGGGTTGAAGAGCATTGAAATTAAGTAGCTTGAGCTTATATTCATACTTGGGGCAGCCTTATTTGGACTTAAACTTGTTTGTTTTTTGTTGTCTGTTTTGTCTTAGTTATCTTCAAATGGGCTAAACGAATTTAGCTTGTTTTGCAAGTTTGACTAACTTGTTGTGCAAGTTTAGTCTTTACATTTTTCTTTTCTAAAAGTCTTTAATTTTTTCCATGTGTTTGTTTCCTAGGATAAGTCAATCAATCTATATAAACATTGTAACTAGGATTTTAAATAAAATCAATAAATTGATATTTTGATCTATTGTATTTTCATATTTGATGGGAGTTTTTCTGTTCTGCATTGAACTTTTCTAAACTTATCAACGTTTGATCAACTTGTGGCATCTTTAACACTCAGGTTCTTGTTTCTTTGTATTCAAGGTTCTAATGGTTCAATCAATCTGATTTTAGCTTTTCGAAGGTGTTTATAACTTTGACTATGGGTTCGTGGGATCTGACCCTTGTGGTCTCGCACTCAACATATCCCGTACTGCTCCTGATTGTTGTATTATCTCCCATCCCCGATTAAAACCGCTTATCGTGTTGAATCCATTTTCCCACATAGCCGTCAATGAAAAAAAATCAGAAACCTGCTCCCGCCGCCCGAATATCAATAGGCAATATCAATAAATGCAATCCCAATCAACAATTCTGAACTATTTGTTTGAATGAACGAATATTGATGAAAAAAATAGATGAAGAAATTGGGTGTCAAACCCTAAGAAATCGGGAAGATAAAGATTATGAGGTCGCTTATCAAGAAGGAGATGCGCCATCGGCCATTAAGAAGGAGATGCGGTATCAAGAAGGAGATGCAATCACCATTACAAATAAAAGAAGATGATGATTGAAGAGGAGGAGGAGGAGGAGAGAGAAGGTGAAGGCGGCCATTGAAGAAGCTGGCGCTTGATCAAGAGGCTGAGAAGAAGAGGAGGCGGTGTGGTCAAGCCAGTGGCTTACAAAACGAGGCTTTAAATACCTAAGGCCTGGAAACTTAAGGGCAATTTGTGACTTAGTTATTGAGGCGGGCGGGTTAATTACGCTAAAACTCATTTCCGCTCCGAACCCGACTCGGGTTTTTAAACAAAATCCCAAACCCAATTTCAACATTCCTATACCTATCCTAATAGGGGCGGGCCTGGAAAAATCGCCATTTGTAACCAACTATCTCTTAGAGTATCTCCAAGGGAGCTATGTAAATTAGTTAACAAAACTATATTTTTTTATTACATTATCTATTTTAGTTAATCACTTTTTCAATTTCACTCCAATCACGATCTTCTGCGATAAAGCCTTTAGAGTGTTGTTGGCACAAAAATCAAAATCGCTAGCGTCTTTGTCCTAACCCGAAGTAACTAGCCAAATGGTGGTAATGGGAAATAGCTAGTATGATAGCTAGCCCTTTGAAAACAATATTTAAAAGTAAGTTATGTAAAATAGCTAAAGGGAAGGGTTTAACCAGCCCCTTAGAGATGCTCTTAGTTATCATCTAAATAATCTAGTATCAATAACTAAATCACTATTTTTTAATTATCTTATATAAAAAAAATAATTTGTAGTATCACTTCAAATATATTAGTTTAATTTCATCAAATGTCTCTTTTATTGTTTTCATTTCTTATTTTCACTTATTTCAATCTTTCTCCTCAACATGAGAGAATGAAAGAGGTATTGATAAAATTTCAAACTTATATGGTAAAATATATTTAGCAAAAACCTTATATATGAGGTAAACACAATCAACCCAAAATTATAATTAAATGAATTAAAATATATTTTTTATGCTAGTAATCATGAATTCAAATTATAAATAGGGATTCATTTTCATAACTTATATCTAAAATATATATTATTTTTAGTATTCTTTTCAATAGCATTAGGTTCAAGCATTTGTGAGAAGGCTGACCAAAAAGGAAAGATGAAGAATTAAAGTAGGGACTTTCTCTTTATTCTCAAATGACCAAATCACCCTCCCAAAAGTCCCTTTAGCCCCATCCTGTCTTTGTAGTTTATTCATTCTTCTTCCCAAAACAACCCTTATATTTGTTGTAAATTGTAAATAAATATTCCAATTGCCACCATGTTCTTTCATTTGACCCTTGGTGACAACTATAATAATTCAACTATTATAAACTTACTGACCTTTTATATTTGATCTCTGCTTTGCAAGTTTTTTTAATTTATTAATTAAGTCCCTTTAGAGCATCTTCAAGGGGTTGGCTAAACCCTTCCTTTTAGCTATTTTACATAACCGACCATTAAATATTGTCTTCAAGGGGTTAGCTATCACGTTAGTTATTTCTTGTTACCACTATTTGGTTAGCTACTTCTGACTAGGGCAAAGAAGCTAGATACTCTGATTTTTGCTCCAACAACATAGTATTTTATGATGATGACATGGCATACTACATAGAATTTTAGATTTTAATAATTAATAGTTAGTTAAAGTTAGTTCAAATGGTTAGCTAAAATAGATAGTGTGGTTGGAGTGAAATTGAAAAAATGGTTAGCTAAAGTGGATAATGTATTAAAAATATATATTTTTGCTAGCTAATTTACATAGCTCCCTTAGAGTTGCTCTTACAATGTCATCTCACAAGTTTGATGTTAAACTTGTGTTTCCCCAAGAATAATTGTAAAGATAACATAAAGAATGTCAAAAATATGATTTAGTATATAAAATAATTATGTTTCAACATGATAGTACAGGGTAAATACTACTTTAATAAACCACAATATCAGGATGACACTGCCTCTATTTTAGTAAGCACTCATGATTATTAAGGTAGTACATATAGTTTATTATAATAATGCTAGGAGTTACTATCATACCTAAAATACAATTATTTTTCATGAAATCGTATTAAACTGTGTATTTTGTATTCTTTATGTCATCTCTTCAATTATTTCCAAATTAATGCAAGGAAACACAAGTTTCCCTAATTTGATCTCATAACCTTTTACCTTGTACTTCATTTATTTGTATGTTTTCTAACATCTATTTACTTTTTTATATTGTCTTGGAGTAGATGTTCTTACTCATCCATTTGTGATCCTAACTTTCATTTACATTTATAATTTTTTCCTTTTATTTCTATTTTTTTGATCTTATTATTTAATATGTGAGTATCCTTATAAGAATGGCAATGTACATCTTAGAAATACTTATCCCATTTTGCCTCAATATGATGGATTTTTTTTTTAAATAGATAAATTCTATTGATTTGAAGCTGGCAATACATTGAAAGAAACATAATCAAAAGTGCTACAACCTTGGAAAGAATTACGCAACATCCAAAGTTAATAGCAAAAAAAGAAACGATCAAGGCCTGGGCCATTTGGTAATCCAAACTACCTAGAATAGCTACGATTTCATATCTGCAAAGATAATCGACAAACATGATTTGATATGTGACGTCCCGTCTTATCGAAACTCTATTACTTGAAATGCCAACATGAAACCCACGGCAGCTTCAACCATCAATAACCAAAATCAGACATCAGAATAAGTTGTCGACAAACACACCACAAGAGGGTTGGCGACAACAACACGAAAAACAAAGGAAACCTAGATCCAGAGTGGAAGAAACCACTTTGTTAAAAAGAAAACCTAAATTCAATGGAAAATGATGAAAGATGTGATTTTATGTTATGAATGACAAAAAACACTCTCCTTTTAAAGAAAAATGAAAGAGAAAACAAAGAGATGGGTATAGGGTTTTTAGAGAGAAACGGGTGACGCAGATGGATTTAGGTTTTTATAAAACGGTCGACAAGTTTTTTTAAGATTTTCTTTTCCACTGGGGAATTGATTTATCCTCATACTTTGGCTTTAATTATCTATAAAAACGTTTTTTAAAATTTTAATTAAAGTTATTTTTCATTTTCTTATAATAATTATAATAATAATATTTTACAATTTTTTTGAAAGTGGTATGAGAATTTTTCGGACTTGTCCGCTTTCTCCGTTATGCTCATGTTTTTTTTTTTTTTTTAAAATTAAATCCATGTTGTTAATTATCCCGACGATTTAAAAATTAATGGTTTGAAAAAATTATTATATCTTATATAAAACATTGTTATAATTAAAAAAAATTAAACCATTTACATTGAAATAATTTTCATATCTTATATGAAAATTGTTACTCTTAATGATCTAAAAAGACACAAACAAAAGATAAAAAGGGACACTCAATTAGTTGATTTTACTTAATATTATATTTAACCAAAGCTATGTCTAAATTACATTATTTTTGCTTTAAATAAGTAAGTAATTAACTTTGAACTATTAAAAAAATATAGCTATAAGAGGTGATTTTAAGAAGGG